>CAUYON010036449.1:0-20792 GCA_963573935.1 Arctocebus calabarensis
TATACCTCGTGTGATAGGGTGCAGTTAGAACTGTGTTTCATGCACAAAATGATTTAAAATACATAAAATCACCTTCAGGTTATGTTGTAAGGTGTATGTGAAACATAAAATGAATTTTGTGTTTAGACTTGGGTCCCTTCCTCAAGATGTCTCATATACATCCAAATATTCCAAAAATCCCAACATCCCAAATATTCCAATTGCTCAAGAGGCTAAGGCACCAGCCATATACACCTGAGCTGGGGGGTTCAAATCCAGCCCAGGCCCACCAAACAACAATGATGGCTGCAACCAAAAAAATAGCCGGGCATTGTGGCGGGTGCCTGTAGTCCCAGCTACTTGGGAGGCTGAGGCAGGAGAATCGCTTGAGCCCAGGAGTTGCTGTGAGCTGTGATGCAACAGCACTCTATCCAGGGTGACAGCTTGAGGCTCTGTCTCAAAAAAAAAAATAATAAAAAGAAAGTAAAAAAATGAATGTTTTTACAGGCACTGAATGTTAAACTTTAAAGACTGTAGAAATAGTGGTTCAAGAGACCAAAGGCACTGCAAAGTTCTCAATTCTGTGTTTGTTAGCATAGAACACGACCATGAATGTCATGTTTGTAGAAGCCTGTCTGTTAAATAAATTACAGATTTGTTGAATTTGTGGCCACCTAAATCTGGATTTAAGTGAAGTCAGAGTTTGACAAAGTCTTTGTTCTTTCGCAGTTGCTAATTAAAAAACTCAGCAACCTTGGGCAGCCATTTGTTATACTGCTTTACCAATAAACAAAAGGAGCTTGTGTTGTAGTCTCCTGCAATCTGACTACAAAAGGGAATAACAAGTACCTCCAACCACTGTATTGCTAGTAAACAATAGGGAAAAAAAATCTATTATGTTAAAAAATTCAGTAGGCTGGGCACTGGTTACTCACTGCCTGTAATCTTAGCACTCCAGAGGCCGAGGCAGGTAGATTGCTTGAGTTCAGGATTTCAAGACCAGACTGAGCAAAAGGGAGACCCTGTCTCTACTAAAAATAGAAAAACTAGCTGGGTGGGGTGGCACCTGTGGCTCCGTGGGTATGGTGCCAGCCTCATATACCAAGGGTGGCGGGTTCAAACCCAGCCCCTGCCAAACTGCAATAACAAACAAAATAGCCAGGTGTTGTGGCGGGCGCTACTCGGGAGGCTGAGGCAGGAGAATCGCCTAAGCCCAGGATTTGGAGGTTGCTGTGAGCTGTGTGACGCCACGGCACTCTACCGAGGGTGATAAAGTGAAACTCTGTCTCTAAAAATAAATAAAGTAAATAAATAAATAAATAAATAAATAAATAAGGCGATGCCTTTGGCTCAAAAGGGTAGGGCGCCAGCCCCATATGCTGGAGGCGGCGGGTTCAAACCCAGCCCCGTCCAAAAAAAAAAAACTGCAAAAAATAAAAAAAAGAAAGAAAGAAAAACTAGCTGGGTGTTGTGACGGGTGACTGTAGTCCCAACGGAAGCAGGAGGATCATTTGAATCCATGAGTTTGAGGTTGCTGTGAGCTAGGCTGACTCCATGGCACCCTAATCTGGGCAACAGAGTGAGTAGCAGCTTTTCTTTTTTTTTTTTTGAGACAGAGCCTCAAGCTGTCAACCTGAGTAGAGTGCAGTGGCATCATAGCCCACAGCAAACTCCAACTCTTGGGCTCAAGTGATATTCTTGCCTCAGTGTTTCTTTTTCTTTTTTTTTGAGATAGAGCTTCAAGCTATCATCCTAGGTAGAGTGCTGTAACATCACAACTCACAGCAACCTCCAACTTCTGGGCTCAAGTGGTTCTCCTGCCTCTGCCTCCCAGGTAGCTGGGACTACAGGCGCCCGCCACAGCGCCCGGCTATTTTTTTGTTTTGCAGTTCGGCCGAGGCCGGGCTTGAACCCGCCACCTTCGGTATATGGGGCCGGCGCCCTACTTGCTGAGCCACAGGAGCCGCCCCCAGCTATTTTTTGTTGCAGCCATCATTGTTGTTTGGTGGACCCAGGCTGGATTCCAACCTGCCAGCTCAGGTGTATGTGGCTGGTGGCTTAGCTGCTTGAGCCACAGGTGCCGAGTCAGTTTTTCTATTTTTATTAGAGACGGGGTCTCACTTTTGCTCAGCCTGGTCTCAAACTCATGAGCTCAGGAGATCTACCCACCTTAGCCTCCCAGAGTGCTAGGATTATAGGTATGAGTCACAGTGCCTGGCGCGGCCCACTAGATTCTTAATAAACTAGTTAAATATTAATATATTAACTTCCAGTGATCAACATTGGGATTTTCCACACTGAAGGTTCAAAGCCAGTGCCTCTACCATAGAGGAATTGTAGAGCCAGTTTTGTGTTGAGAGATAAGGTAGAGTTTGCTGTTTTCTACCTTTTCACTGACAGTGGTGACTGAGACCTTCTAGACCCTGAGCCTTGGACAGAGTGGGGTGCATGGAGCTCGGTTCTCTCTCTCTCAGTATAACTGCCCTGGAATATGGTTGACATAACCTCTGAAAGCTGAACCGGTGCACTTCTGGTGCCTAACAGTGACACTCCAGGTGTGTGGCCTACTGGGGAACAGACACGAGTGCTGGGAGAGGAGGAGGGCAGGTCCAGAAGGGGGGAGCTGAAGTCTGGCACAATAGGGGAGTTATCTCTAAGAAAAATGTGAAATTATGAACACATATATAACAAGTTTATTTGAAAATTTGCATTTATTTAGTAAATAGAATGATGAAAGTATTATTAGAATGATAAAAGAAAGCAAAACAATTACAAAATTTAAAAAGCATAGCAAAACAGAATTCTAAACAATAACATTTTAAATGATGATGATGACGACTTTGGGGGTTTTTTGCCGTTTTTGGTTGGGGTCTGGTTTGAACCCAGCATCTCTGGTATATGGGGCTGGTGCCCTACTCCTTTGAGCCACAGGCATCACCCTTTCCTTTTTTTTTTTTTTTTGAAACAGAACTTCAAGCTGTCTCCCTGGGTAGAGTTGTCTCACAGCAACACCCAATTCTTGGGCTCAAGCTATTCTCCTGCCTCCACCTCCCAAGTAGCTGGTACTACAGGCACCTGCCACAATGCCCAGCTATTTTTTGGTTGCAGTTGTCATTGTTGTTTAGCAGGTTGGGCTGGATTCGAACCCGCCAGTTCAGGTGTATGTGGCTGGTGCCTTAGTCGCTTGAGCCACAGGCGCTGAGCCTCAAATTATTATTATTATTTTTATTTATTTATTTGAGACAGAGTCTCATTCTGTCACCCTGGGTAGAGTGCAGTGGTATCATAATAGCTTAGTGCAACCTAAAACTTCTGGGATCAAGAGATCCTCTTTCCTCAGCCTTCTGAATAGCTGGGACTACGGATGTGTACCACAATGCTCAGTTAATTCTTCTATTTTTTTTTTTTTTTTTTTTTGTGGAGACAGAGTCTCACTTTATTGCCCTGGGTAGAGTGCCGTGGCCTCACACTGCTCACAGCAACCTCCAGCTATTGGGCTTAAGCGATTCTCTTGCCTCAGCCTCCCGAGTAGCTGGGACTACAGGCGCCCGCCACAGCGCCCGGCTATTTTTTTGTTTTGCAGTTCGGCCGAGGCCGGGCTTGAACCCGCCACCTTCGGTATATGGGGCCGGCGTGCTACTCGCTGAGCCACAGGAGCCGCCCTGGTCTTCAACTTTTGAGCTTGAGGGATTCTCCTTCCTTGGTCTCCCAGAGTAGTAGGATTACAAGCGTGAGCCACCACTCCTGGCTCCAAGGTGTTTCTTTTTTAAACTAAGATATCATTTACAAAAGGCACAATTTTATTTTCTAGTCTCCGAGTTTTAATTCTTAGCTATTGTATTGGCTAGTATTTTGAGTACCATGTTAAGCAGAAGTGACCATATGAGTGGGCAGTCTTGCTTTTTGACCATAAAGTGGTACAATTTAGTCTTGTACCACTGAGTGCGATGTGCCACTAAATGTGATGTGAGCTGTGTTTTTCCTAGTTGGTCCTTCATCAGGGGCAGAATTTCTCTTCTAGTTTAATGAGAGTTTTTATAAGGAATAGATGTTGAATTTTATTGAATTCTTTTTATAGTCTGTTGAAAAAATTTTTTTTCTTTTTTAGTCTGTTAATATGATAAATTATTTTCGCTGATTTTTAACATCAAACAAACCTGCATTCCTAGGATAAGCTCCACTGGTCATATATAGTACCTTTAAAATAATTTTTTAAAATTTGATTAGTTTAAAAGTCTTTTAAAAATTACCTTTATGTTTATGAAGAATATTAGTTTATAGTTTTCTTTTCTTATAGTGCTTGTCATATTTTAGTATAAGGGTAATACTGGCCTGATTAGAATTAGTTGGGAATTATTCCCTTTTCTTCATTTTTCTGGAAAATTTTATGAAGAATAGTTATTATTTCTTCTTCTTTTTTTTTTTTTTTTACAGAGACAGAGTCTCAGAGTGCCGTGGCGTCACACAGCTCACAGCAACCTCCAACTCCTGGGCTTAGGCGATTCTCTTGCCTCAGCCTCCCGAGTAGCTGGGACTACAGGCGTCTGGTGGTTTCTTTTAAGCAGTAAATTAGATTGAGATATTTTATTGAACACAGCTATATTCTAATATTTTTATCATACTACATGCCATTTCTAATCAATCCATAAAAACTACCAGAAAAAAATTTTTGCTTATATTTTTAGCATTTCTACTTTTAACATTAATAGGAATTAACCCAATACCAGAGAAAATAATATTTATTCAAACATTTTACAATTTCCCAAATCATAATTTTTACTCTTAAAGATAACTTTAAGTAAATATGGATCTAAAAATATAATTTTTAAGATTATTAGGTTTTTTTAAAATATCATCGATTTGGCAAAGAATAGAATGACTTACTTTTCCTTGTCTTGCAGCTGATGCTCCGGAGGAGCCATCTTGGGCTCGGTCCCGAGATTCCTTTGCATCCGCTGTCTCCTCTTCCTACTTGGTGCAACATCAGTGACATCAGGACTTGAAAAAATGGAGTCGTCTTTACTTACAGCGGCTAAAACAAAATGAGATAAGAATGTGACCCAACAAAATTGTGCACATAATTTGTTAGTAAAATATCAACTTGCTTTTCACTATTGACATAAGCTGACAAAATACAGCAAAACTATTCCCTTAAACTTCAGAGGTTTCCAACCTTCCTAATGCCATGATGTATTTTCTTTGTTACAAAGGAGTTGAGACCCACAGGTTGAGAACTGCTGTCTTAAGTCTTCACGCAGATGTGGGGAAGTGAGCCAGTTAGATAATGTATAATACATTACTACCAACAAGTAAGACATTAAATATATTGTATGACACGTAAGCCATTCCATTTATGTACACATGGAATAATTTGGCCAAAACGGTCTTGCCTATCTAAGGCAATAAGCTTCCCAAATTTGCTATTTGCATAATTTAATTTTTCTTTGCTACAACTGGACAGATGCCTTGAACCACATCCAGGTAGTGTTTGTAGGGGGGGAAAGTGCTACAGGAATGATATAAATCCAGCTGATATGAAATAGTAATTATCAGCAGAAATGGGGAAGTTTCTTAGTGACTCTAAGATAACTTCTAAGCTAACTGTGAGAAATAAGTATAAGAATATCGTAAGAAAACAGTAACAGAAGTCTTTCACATGGCTGAACCATGAAATTATGCCTCAAAGTGTGTGAAACAAGAGGAACAGAAGCAACAATAGAAACATGCTTGATTTTGATTCCTTTATTAACAACTTAGTTCCAAAAAGCTTTAGGAAGGTTTAGAATATTTACTTCTTCACATATGTTAAAAAGTATATTCCACTATTACATATACTTCTGTAAAAGAAAAGGGGTCCTTTGATAATTGGCAAGTAAAACGATGAATGGAATTTGAACATCAGGATGCCCTGTTGGTTCATGTCATTCTTTTCCAGTAAGGAACATTTAAAAGCGATCAGGGGCAAGCAACTATTCCAACTGAACAGAAAGCCTGAAAACCTTCCTTTAGCATAAACAGGGGCTGGTTTGATAGAGTCAAGGAGTCAAGAGCTCTATATTCTTCCCAAAAGTTAAAAGCTCTGCTGAGGCTATGATTATAGCTGAAGAAGTTGGGAAAACATTTCTTCCTGTATCTTAAATGAGATTTAGTGACATTAAATATAATCTTTCTCCATTTTTCAAGTCTGTCTACAACTGAAATGCTCTCTCCCTCCAGCACTTTTGCTAGTGTTGTTCAGGGATAAGCTACATTTGCACCTTCCTTGGTTATTGCACAGATTAATAAAAATTGGAAAACCATTCAACTTGAACATGTTCGGAAAAATTCCCTTTTTAAATGTATCCTTCTCTACCCCCAGTACATTTTTAAAGGTTAATAAAAGTGTATAAAATAAAATAGTATAGTGGAACCTATGTGCCCTAAAAATTAAACAGCTTTGGAAAGTAAAACATGCTTTAGTGGACATTCAGTTAATAATTGATCAAGGAATAATTCCCCCCCCAATATATTTTAACTCCCATAATGATAAATATAAGACCCAATGTTTTTTGGGCAAGTCACTTAATTCCTCTGAAGCTTTGGTTTCCTCATAAATAAAAGGAAGGTGGCAACAGTGAGTTCTTACAAAGTCATTTTAAGGATATTAAGGTAATATATATAAAACCTTTTGCAAAGCACCCAGCACATAAGTTCTGAAAAATAGTAGTCATTATTAAGAAAAGGAAAGAGTTTCAAGAGAATGGTTAACAGTGTCCAACTATTCACAGAGAGATCAAGTGAAGTATGGACTCTACACCAAGGGAAACCTCAGCCTTTTTCTGCTAGAACGATATATGTGTACCGGGAAAACCACTCTTTCTGCAAATTGCACGCTAAACATAATGAGGCTTTGGGGAAAAAATTAAGTTTTGAGTAGAACCTTAATGATGTACACAGTTTTGTCATTGTTTATTTAGTTCTCTAGTTGCAATCCTAATAAAAACACTAGTGCCTTTAAATCCCCAGAACATTTGCACCTAGGAAAAAGGAATATTAAGTTTAAAATAAAATATAAGAAACAATAAAATAAAGTTACCAAAAAGTTCTACGATTTATTTCAAAACGTCAAGTGATGGCTTACAACTGGCAACCAAAAGGCTATTCCGTGTGTGATGTATTTGCACCATTTGTTATAAAGTTTGCAATTTACTTTAAAATACGATGTGACTAAAATTGTGCTAGTTAGGATGAACCACAAAACAGGATTTCTAGAATCTAATCAGGATTAGATTGATGGGATAAAAACTCCATACACTGGAGAAGGCTATTATTGACATCTGTCACATGTCCATATGTCAGTCAATAAACTGATCATTTACAGTATACTGAATGACAAAACATAGATCAATTAGGAAAAACAAGCCATGGAAACTAACTCCATGAATACTGTACATGGGTTTTAATGAGTGAATTAAAAGCACTATATATATATAGAGAGAGAGAGAGACTGGCTAAAATATTTTAGAGATGCTCCCCACTATTTTATGAATAAGGTATAAAAATCCCACAAGGCCTATTTATACTTAGAGATGATGTCTTAGGTTAGATCTTTGAGTGGGGCTGTTTCCATCTACGAACTCTGGAGGGTCACAGTTACATGATGCAGCAAGCACTGTCACTCCTGCCACAGCAATATTTCTATCTGCCAAATGTGATGATCTTTTTCTATGAGGTTGTGACGAGGACACATCAAAGGACAGTGAGCTTGGAATTTCTTCAAACTTATAGAACAGGCTCATGAATTACTTTGTATTTATTTACAAGTACATATTTAGTTATGAATTGTATGTGTGGCAAAATGTAATCTGAGCATTCTATCCTTATTATTTCCTTGAAGCAGAAATGTGGGGAAGTGTCTATTCTTCTCAAACTTCAAAGTTCTTGGTGGCTATCATTATCTACCACAAAGAGGCTAAAGTTGTGTATTATCAAGTGTGGAGTATTTCCGGCCAGTTCACCACAACGTTATGACTCATTTCTCTTGACAGTTATAGTTCAGACGTTCTATGAAATTGACCTGAGTAAAACAGGCTAGCTGTATAAGCTTAGTTGTTGTTTAAACAGAATGTATTACTTTTGGGTTGTGTTTGCATCAAGAAAAATGATCTATGTTTTGTCATTCAGTATACTAATTTGTAAATCATCAGTTTATTGATTGACATATGGACAATATTACATTATGCACATGAAATAGCAGATTGTATCATAATGGATTCCCTCACTTTAAATATTTCTTTTAAAAATTAAGTTTTGATCTCTATCTAGACTTTAATAAAAAGAAAAAAACATCCATTCTATCCTTGTCTCTCCATCCTGCAAGGCCAGAAATCAGGAAAAAGAAGCACTGTTCCAACAGCTGTTATCTAAGCTTTGAATTGCTCTTCTTAAACATTTTCAAATTTCAACCCATTCTGCCTCTGTCTTCTATTTGGAATAGTTTGATCCTTTCATTCTCTTTGGTCTCGAGGCTAAATATTACATTTCAATTCTGACATGAGATCCCTTGAACAACGTCTGTGAGTCTCCAAACAAACAATACAGTTTGGGTTCTAAACTTATTAATAGGAAGTCAAAGGTAAGGCCTTCCAAGATGTCTAGAATATTTTGTGTTTTGTTTTTTTTTTATTCTTGGGATTCATTGAGGGTACAAGAAACCAGGTTACTCTTGTTGCATTTGTTAGGTAACGTCCCTCTTACTATCGTGTTTTGCCCCCAAAAGGTGTGGCACACACCAAGACCCACTCCTTCCCTCTCTCTGCTCTCTCCTTCCTGCACCCCTACCATGGCATTAATTGTCATTAATTGTCCTTATCTCAAAATAGAGTACATGGGATTCATGCTTCTCCATTCTTGTGATGCTTTACTAAGAATAATGTGTTCCACTTCCATCCAGGTTAATACAAAGGCTGTAAAGTCTCCATTATTTTTAATGACTAAATAGTATTCCATAGTGTACATATACCACAGCTTGTTAATCCATTCCTGGGTTGGTGGGCATTTATGCTGTTTCTACATTTTGGCGATTGTAAATTGAGCTGCAATAAATAGTCTAGTGCAAGAATGCAACAGTTCAAGTTTTCACTTTCAAGACTGGCATCTAACTTTTTAAGAAAAGACATCAATTCATATAAAGGTCATAGATATAAGTAACTTACACAAATTCATTTTAGAAATGAGGAAGAACTTGAATAGAGTTGGAAAGAATGGCAAATGTTCAAGGGGTAATGTGGAGTATGACCTCTTTGGAAGGGTGTTCATGAGAGAGAAAGATGCAGGAAATAAGACAGGATAAGTACGGGCAACAGGGAAGAAACGGAAAGAAACAAGAGACAGAGATATGTTAAATAAATTTGCAAGCTTTCAAATTCAGGCAGAAGAATATGGATTTGATATTGACTGAAGGTCCCCCCACCCCACCCCCACCCCCCCCAGATTCCACCTCCAGAATTCTCAGTTGTTAACATGATCATCAGCTTCTTTGTCATGACAATGTGTCTTTCACCATTTCCAGGAATTCTTTTAAGAAGAAAATAAAAGAAAATAAAAAACGATTGCCAGTTACCATACTGCAGCTGAAATACTGATTGGCATGGCTGTGGGATACATCTCAAGTTCTCATTGGGTTCACTGCACCTAAAAAATGGGGGATCTTTACACAAGCCCAGTTATTGTGAAAGGTGGCTCCGCAAAAAGCCACACTTCTTCTCATCTGACAGAGGAACTGCAAGATCTTGGCAGCAGGAGTTCGGACTTGAGAAAGGCAGTGTTGGCTTCCCTGAGTGCTTCCAACATCAGAATGAAATGACACCGCTGGAGACGCTGCCAAGAATTCAGACGAATCTCCTCCAAGTTAAACTACCTGGTAAACCTCAGCCTCACACCCTTATATCTCAATATTTTTAAAAGTCAGTTTTCCAGGTTTATATTTCTTAATCAGGCCCTCATTATTATCTCCTATTTATGGAATTTTTTCTCTTCATAAGCTACATAGCTTGTGACAGAAAAAGAGTCTATAGTACTCTATAACAGAGATTGTCATCTCTCCTCTTCTCTTCCATCGCACACACTCACACCCCCACCCCCCAATGTCTTGAGGCATGTTATTCAGGCAGTAATAATGCAGCTCTTAGGTTAACTTACAGAATGAGGGAGGCTCTCATCTTCAGGTCAGAAAAAAATGGATGATGTTTGCAAATGCCATGTCCAAACAAAACCATCGTGGTTCTCCCACTGACTATAAAGTAGAGTCCTACGATCCTGGACTTGTATTCAAATCCCTCTACAACATGACCTTCACCTGTGTGTGTAACTACACCTCTCACAAATCTTCTACCATCGCATATAAGCTATTCCACGGGCTTTAAGACTCCTCAGTTTTGTTCCCTACTTCCCCTGTTACGAACGCCTTTCTCTGCTTTAGTGGCTACATGCTCCCTTCTAGCATAGCCCACCTCACAGAAGTCCAATCCACAGAAACCTTTCCTTTCTCTATAGTTTGAACCACTCCTTTCACACATACTGTGTCGTGTTGTTACTCTTCTTTTATCTTTTGTTTCTGCACTCACAGTATGAATATCTACAGTTAGAATCCGTGCCTTATATTATACCCTAACATATTACACAAGAGAAATACGTACTCCGAAGGAATTTGAAACTAGAACTCATTCAATGTGTATCTTCTTTTTAAATCAAAATCTTACTAGTGGACTTCCACATGAGATGTGGGGTTAAGTGGAGGGAAAATACATGATTCTGTCCCCAGCTCTGCCATTACCTTAGACACAGGACACAAGTTCCTCAGACGAGAAAATGTATATGAACCATGATTTCATGATTTCTGGAGGGGGATGAGATAGAATAAATCTAAACATACTTGATAGTAAATCAATTTGAAAATTATTTTAAATAAAAATTTATCAGAAATAATTCCTATCATTATTAAAGTATCATTAACAAAATGTGTTTCCTTAAAGAAGACCAAGTTAAGATTCATTCAGATGAATGTTGAATAACTTTTAGGTTCTCTTCTCTATGGTTTCACAGACATTGAAAGAAGAAGACAAAAACCAAACAAACAAACAAACAAAAAAATACCATGAGATAAATTAGTAGTTTTCCAATTTCAAAATAAATAACCTCATTGTTACAGAACCACCATCTGTTATGAATATAGAGTACTTAGTCTGTTATGACTGTTTTGGGCTGTTTTATTTATTTCATACGTGTTTAAGAAATATTTACTATCAGTAAGTCATAGTTTTATTTTAAAAGATATAAAATATTAAGGGGAAAAAAAAAACAAAACCTAAACCTTAAAATACAATCCTATGTAAATGTGAAACTTCAAATAACATATTCTTTCTTTCTCCAGGGAAAACAATCAATGCCTCAGACAACCTTAAATATTTACAATCAGTAAGGCGCTGTTCTATTTGAAAAAATATAAAGTATTACGGAAAAAAACAAAACCCAAACACATACTAAATGAGAAAATCTCATGAATGTTATGTCAATCAGGTTGATGAAAATATCTCAGATTGTATGTGAAGCCCACACACTGTACCTCATGATTGAACTAATGTACACAGCTATGATTCAATAAAAAAAAACAAAACAAACCTTAAAATAAAACACTAAATAAATCTGAAACTTCAAACAACATGCTTTTTTTTTCTCCAAAGAAAACAACAAACCAATGCAGTAACCACCTTCTGCCTCTGTAGCGTCTCACTGACAGGTAAAAAGATAATCAAGAAAAGAAGTGAGAAAAGCTCTGTCACACCATACTTCAATACGCAGGATCATCAAGTGACCTATCTTGAAGTAGTAAATTTCTGATCTGACCAAACAAGTAAAATTATTCTCCCTTTCATTCATCAAATGAAATTTGATTCAACTCTGCAATGAGTCACTACCCAGTTTTCACAATCTAATCTGAATGCCTGATGACCATCTTTCAAGAAAGGTCAATGTTCTAACCTACTAATCAGCAATCACCAAATAAACTTGAAAGTGACACAGCATTAGACACTTAAAAGTGCGTGTGTGCGTACACACGTCCATGTATATATACTTCTCCAAAAGTCAGGCTCCTTCTTAGCCAGCATGGTTAGAATCAGATTTCACAAATACTTACACTGGAGAGCTCAAAAAGGTCATCTTTAGAAAACCAGCATTCCCAAAGTCAGAGACAGAGTGAGCCATTAAGATAAACCACAGACTTGGTGTCCTTAGCTCAGTGGTTACGGCGCCAGCCACATATACCAAGGCAGGCGGGTTCAAACCCAGCCCAGGCCTGCTAGACAACAATGACAACTGCAACAGCAACGAAAATAGCTGAGCAGTGTGGCGAGTATGTGTAGTCCCAGCTACTTTGGAGGCTGACGTAAGAGAATCACTTAAGCCTAGGAGTTTAAGGTTGCTGTGAGCTGTGAAGCCACAGCACTCTATTGAGGGTGATAAAGTGAGACTCTGTCTGAAAAATAAATAAATAAAGATAAATCACAGACCCTAGAAGTATCCACAACACTAAAAAAAAAGGAAGATTTATTATATTATTCTGTGTCTACAATCCAATGTTTAATTTTTTTTAATATTTTTTAAAATTTTACCAGCAAAGGAAATCACATTTTCAAACCTCAAGAATTTATTCATTCTTTCATTCATTTAACAAGTATTTATTGATTGTTTACTATGTATCGGGCACTATCTAGAAGACACTACAAGCATGCATTCAAAAACCTTATTATTAAATAGGACAGAAAGATACAATGATTTGCAAAAAAGCTATAAGCCACACAGCCAATCATAAAACAACTGCTTTAAAAGTTCTAAGGAAAGCACAGCTTTCTAGACTTTCATTATTGCTTTTTTCCAAATTAAACTGTTAAACTTTATTTTTTCTTTTCCATCGTCAAACATCTGTTAAACTTGATTTCTTATACTGTTTTCCTTCTTGTATAGATCCTGCTTTTGAAAGGATAACCCTTAGTATCAGATGGCTTTGAAGTCGATTTCCCAAAAGAGAAATTTAAAAGGCTAGCTCAATCTGAGTAAATAGATTTAAGAGAAGACCGGGCTTTAAAATCAGATTTTGAGATTGTCTCAGAATAAACTAAAATAGCAAATGTGAATTGAAACACTACAAAATCACCTTTTGGGGTAGTCCTTTTGTATCGTCCTAACACTTCCCTAGATTTCATCCCGCTTGTAACAGTTAACCTAATATTTAAAACTTCCATGAAGGCAGAGGCTGAGTTTGCCCTAGTCACTGCCAGTTCAAGACAGACTAGCATAGATTTAGCACAAATAGTAATCCCTCAATAAATATTCATTGATTGCTATAAATTTTTAAAGACTAATGAGGATAATAATAGATAACGTCTTGAAATTATTTTGCACCTATGTGAAATACTATACTATTGATTATGCCTGACGCTGCAAGTTCTAGTTAATATTAAGAAAAGAAAAATAGTAAGGAAAAGCAATTTATGAAAGACCAACATTAAGTCTTCAATTTGTATCATTTACCAGTTAAATGTAACAAACCTTAGAAAGCACCTTTAATGGTTAATAAGTTTTCAGAAAACAAGACTACAATTTCTCAGCTTTCGACAGCTACCAATGACATGAAAAGTTTGCGGCCGACATAAAGCTTTCCTTGTTGTATAACTGTAAGGTACGCATTTCCATCGCCCTAAGATAACTGTTAGTGTTTTCTACATAGAGATTTCTATGGATTTCTGAAATTTTCACTGTTTTTGATTTCAGTCCCCTGTTAACAAAATCTAGACTTTTACACAGCTTAAAGAAGATTTCATTGGACTAGTATAGATGAAAAAACTGGATTAAAGGCTCAGTGAGTAGGGCACCGGCCCGATATACCAAGGGTGGCAGGTTCAAATCTGGCCCTGGCCGAACTGCAACAAAAAAGTAGCCGGGCGTTGTGGTGGGCGCCTGTAGTCCCAGTTACTTGGGAGGCTGAGACACTAGAATCACCTAAGCCCAGGAGCTGGAGGTTGCTGTGAGCCATGAAGCCATGGCACTCTACCAAGGGCAACAAAGTGAGACTCTGTCTCTAAACAAACAAACAAAACAACAACAACAACAAAATAATAAATAAAATATAAAACCTTTCTAAAGGAATGGTACACAAAACCCCTCAGTTTTTCTTTTAAAAAGTAATGTCTTACCACATAGTACCTGCAGTGACTCTAGGTTAACTGGTTAGAACCAGGACAAGATCACTGGCTTGACTAGGAGGTCCAACTCCAAATATGTAAGATTGGCAGAGTGAAGTGCTACGTAATTATCTGGTGAACTTGGTGGATGAGAATCAGTCCTGAGAGACACAGACTCTCTAATCATTAACAGGAGTAGAAAGAAGAACTTGACTGATGATAGACCTTTCCACTTCATTTGTCAGTGCATATTTAATCCCAGAAAAGTTTGGAATCATTTCGGTACATTAGAAAAAGTAGTCTATCTGCACTTCTTTAAACTTCTTTAAAGCAAGCCCTAAACCAGCAGTCTTGACACCTTTCAAAATGGCATCTTGCAAATCTAATCAACATTACCTAGAAAGTTAATGACTTTGTGATATAATTTGGCCAGTTTGTAGTGGTTCAATAAACAGGCAAATATAAGATTTAATTTCAGAGGTATCCCTTGAAAACTATGGAATGATTTTCAAACAGGAGATTCCCAGATTTGCAATATTAGACATATCCTAACTAGCTTTCCAAACAAATGAGATTAAGGCAATACTTTCACTAGAAGAATTAAGAAAAATTCTGCAATAAATCGCTAAACAGCTAAGATAAGGCTTATACTGAATTAATAAAATTCTAAAAAGATGTCAAACTGGGTCTGTTAATCATTGTCCCAATGACTTATAGGAGATTCAACAGGTCACATAATCACTGCTCCAATTCTGCTGTCCCAGAATTGTTATGTGACCAGTCGATACTAGTGGAGAATAATAATTACATATGGAGAAGTTAGACCAAATATCAATAGTTACTTCTGGTAGTTAAAAAAATGCCTCAATTCTATAATTTACTTTATTATGTTTTTAAGAAATGATTAGCTTATATTGTCTGAATTTGGTAAAATAAACTAAATGCATTTTCAGACTATTATGAAGCACTTCTATACAGAGCCAAATGTCTGGCCCAAATTTGAAAGTTTTTGTTTAAAATTTTCATTTCCAAACATCAGCATGTTTTTCTTTATATTATAGTAATTCATATTATTTATGGTTTTTAAAAAACTTTTTAACAAACCCCTTGCAAAGTTTTTAAAATGAATAATTTGTTTATCATTTTGTCACTGATAGTCAAAATGAGACAAAAGCAAAAGTTACTTTAAGCATATCTTTGACATGAAGCACAACATCTGGGAACTGTATTATGGTTTATCATAAATGTATTTTTGCATAAGATCATATATTTATGAAGATTGTTTAGCAGTCTTCAAATTATGGTGAGCATCATTGTTAGCGACATGCTAACTCCATATTTTGAGCACGCTGTCTTTGCAATGTGGTCAGGACAGGGCCCTCACAATGTCACTGCCACACAACTTTCCGCGCAGCCCTAAACCAGCAGTCTTGACACCTTTCAAAATGGCATATCGCAAATCTAATCAACATTACCTAGAAAGTTCTTAAATCTGTCCGATAATTCTCTGCATCTCCAAAATTTCCAAAAGCTCTTGCCTAGACTACTGTTACTGCTTACACTTGGCCAAAGTGGATACACCTACTCCTCTGTAACACACCTGAGAGAATTTGTCTACAAATGCAAATCTGATCAAGTCACAGCCTTTTCCATTGCCTTTAAGACAAACATAAAATTCCCTGAAGTAACTTAAAGTGGCCTTCTCTTCCTGGTCAGCTTAGTTCTACAGCCACACTGACCGTTCTCCAATGTACCACTCTCTCCCGCTGCTGCTAGACTTGGTACACGTGCTCAGTCATCTACAAGAAAGTACATTCTCCTCCCCACCACTCCGCTCTCAACCATCCTTATATCTCCATAAGGATGTCACTTCTGCTGGGAAGTCTTCTTGGACCTCAAACATCCTAGTTAGGTGTTCCTCCTTTGTGCCCATAGACCCAGCACCTTTCACTACTTCTATCATCTCAATATTGAAGAGCGGTTAAGGTCACTAAGAAAAATGAACTGACAAAGAAAAATGAAGAAAAATGTTTTATGTTCTCTCAGGAGGTAACAGATACACTGGGGTTGAACCTAACTGTAAAGTCAGTGCACTAAGAAAACAATCACAGTTGATCATAACTTCCTTTGAAAATTCTTTAAATTGCCCATATGTACAATAATACATAGTGCTATGTATGTAGCTCAGGATGGTATACAGACATAAATATTTTTAAATGCCATAGTATATCGTTTCAAACAGAAATTCTATTCAGGAAGAAAATCATTCAACGATTTCAATGATCTAAACACATCACCAATATAGAAAGATTCAACTAACGTCATCATCTTACTTTTCTGTGGAAGATGTACTGGTTTCTTTGGTGCTTCCTTAATCAGATTTCTCTATGGTTTCTAATTAATTTTTCATTGTTTTCTTTTCTCTAAGATTGCTTGGCTATCTAAATAGTATTTACCATTTCTTTGTCAATAGCCCCAAATTCTTAGAATTATTCATACTTATTCATAACTTTTTCTGACTGGTATTAACTCCTGTCAGGTTTAATTAAATCCATAATTGTGGACGTAACACTTGTAAGTGGGTTTGCAGGCAATCAGCAGAACTATTTAAAAATATCACTGACTTTTCCCTCTGTAAATCCTATATTCACCTACCCAACACAGGTAAAGAAAGTTAATATATGTATATGATGTCACTCCATTATGATTCATAAGTGACGAGGAAGTCCAAATTTCAATCTCATAAGGTATCTTAATCTTGAAATTAGAAGTACGGACACCATATCATACCAGGTCTCATATGGTTATCTATCTTACTCTCTCTGAAATTCATAAAATACACTTTTACACAAAATGCATTACCTTAATGTTTAGTTATAAACAAACACAGACAAACTGTTAATATGAAAGGCTGGTAATTTTTTATTATTATCATTTTGTATAAAATGGGGAAAAGATGAATTAATACTACTACATAGAAAAAAATCCTTCCAATGAAATAAATGATTCATTTACACCAACATTTCTGATATCATTTCTCCATGACAAATTGACATTTAGAAAAATGGTTCATTATGTTGCCTAGTGCCCCCAAAATTATTGTTGAATAAAAAGAGCACCAAGGAAAATACTAAAGACTTTATTAGTAGAATTTAAAGAACAGAAAATTTTTCTAACTAAACATAGACTTAAAAGCAACAAAAATAAAAGTTTGACCAATTTGTTTACCCACAAATATAACTTTTTTTTAAAGTCTGTAATTTTCATTACAGTGCCCCTGTGGAGACTATTCTAATCTTATACAAAGGAGTATATTATTTGTCAATAATGGTTACCAGATATCTTAGCCAAGGAATATAGTTCACACAAGGGAGGTTAACATAACACAGCTGGGAAAGCACAAAAAGCAAAAAGTCTGTATTTTTGTTACTGTTCAGATAGATATATAAATAGATGTCTATATATTAGACTATCAATTGGAAAATAAAAATATAAATGCTCTAAGTAAAACAAAATTAACTTGCAGGAAATGTTGAAAAATAAGTTGATTAATGTTCATCTATTGAAAAACAAGGTAAAAGAAACAATGGCCTTTGAGAATAAGTATTCAATAGACAATAATCCATTTCTGCAGGTCATATGATTGTGCAGACGGAAGGCAGGAGGGAAAGATGCTGAACAGGACAGGAGGAGAGACGGAAAAAGGGCGAGAGGCGGAGTAAAGATCAGGAAAAACCTTTCTAAAATTAATCTGTATTATCTTCTTTCCTGATCAAATGACATATTTTCATATGTCTTTCTAACAATTATTTACTTGATCCATAGCTATTTCTTTAGATAAACAATTAATCTTTTTAAATACAGCTATCAAAAAGAAATTCAAACAGACTGGCACTGGTACATTTTGACATCTATTAATTTTCAGCTAAAAAAATCTTACACAATTACTCAAAAAGTCATTTTTGTCTAATATCTCCTTATTTATTTTATCTTTATTGATGCATTTCTAGAATGATGGTAAAGTTATATTCCTCGGTTTCTAGTAGTTTCTGTTTTATGTTTTCAGATAATAAATTATTTTAAAATCTACTAACTCTAGGTAATTACACTGAACATGATCAGTTCAAAGATCATATACTTCACTTCCGAGACTCCTTTCTCTTATAGCAATAGATTAATTTAAAAATCTCTTGTTTCAGTAATTATCACAAAGAAAACAGGGAACCCTAATGATTTAAGCCCTGTATAGTTTTCTTATTACAAAAACACCTGTTGCTTTTTCCCCAACTTATTTTCATTAAATACAGACGAATGTTGATTTTGTTACCCGAGGACATGCTTTCTTTCACAGAACCATTCTCAGAGCACTTTTCTCAACACAAGTGATTTTAACATGCTGCTCTTTCTCAGGATGGGGTTTTTATAAACTGGTTTACATTAATGTTTCATGCTGGTGCAACTTACCTTTGATGCATTGCTAATATACATGCATGTTTAATTTCTTCAACACAGTAGTAGTATTAGTATAAAATATATAAAATTGATCTCAGCAAAAAAACACTAAGAGATTGAATTTAATTTTATAGAAAACTTATGTTAAGAAGAAATTACTGGTTTTCAACACTGGACAAGAGTTTTTGTGGGACTGTGCTTCTTGAAATAAGGAAAATACAAGAGGTGAGTGCTGGCCCACTGTGGGAGGCCTTTTCTGGACCTCAGCACACTGAACTAGATGAAGCCCACACAAAGCACAGTGACCTCACTCAACCGAGGAGGTAGGAATTAGTTGGATTAGAAATTAGTTGAAACACTAACAGAATTTACAAGATAAATTCAAGGCGGAGTGGAGGAGAAGAGATGACCGCACAAACACCGATGAATCTAAATTGCACAGGCACAGAATGAGCCTGGCAGGAAAGAGCTTCCTGGTGAGTCAAGCTGTGATCTGAATAGAAATCCAGATGTCACACACACTGGGTGATGCAGACCTTGTGGCCAGCAGAATAAAAGACCTCACTGAAAATGCAGAGCACTCAAGAGATACCCCTAAAATGTCCAGATCCAACTGAGTCAATCTAAAAAAAAAGAAAGAAAAAAAGAAGGCGTAGTGCCCGTAGCTCAGTGGTTGGGGTGCTAGCCACAGACACAGGGGTTGGCAGGTTCGAACCAGTCTCTGCATGCTAGAATAACAATGACAACAACAACAACAAAAGCCGGGCATTGTGGTGGGCACCTGTAGTCCCAGCTACTCGGGAGGCTGAGGCAACAGAATGCGTAAGCCCAAGAGTTAGAGGTTGCTGTGAGCTGTGATGCCACAGCACTCTACCAAGGGGTGAGGTAGTGAGACGTTAAAAAAAAAAAAAAAAAGAAAAGAAAGAAGAAGAAGAAAAAGGATCAAGCTAATTTGCCAGTAAATTAACTGCCTGGCAGAACAAAACTCAACAGTCTTTAAAGAAAGACAACAAATTCCAAACTGTCAACATTATAGAAATGAGAATGTCTAGTACATAATTAAAAAGCGCTAAACATGTGAAACAACAGGCAAAATTCACCCACACTGAGGAAAAGATCATTTTCAAGCACGTCATGAGGACAGTCACATTCACCCATTACATATACTACTATATAAAAGTACAATCCTTGAAATAATAGAAAAATATTTTTAAATTACTTATGCCACTTCAATTCCAAAAATATTTTAACTTTACATATTATATTTTTAAAAATATAACATGCACTAAGCACTGCCCTCCTCTGCCGCATACCCGCTATCTTTCCCTTCACTATAATTTCCATGTCCTCGGGGCGGGAATGCACCAGGATGTAAGCTTTGAGGAGCCCTGAACGTTAGCTTTCTGCTTGAAACTTGGGGGGCCAGACAGGTAAACTAACCTACTGCATCTTGTTTTGTCCTTTCTCTCTCCACAGCATTGAAACGTGTTTCCAATTTTCCAGTCTCCTGCCACCTTTCTGCTGCTGACATTGGTATTGAGGATCAACATCCTCTCTTCTGCTCTCTCTTTTCTAGCTTTCATTCTCATTAAAATGCTCCACAATCCTTTCCAGGGCAACTGTGTGCGGTAGACCACATGTTTTTTTGGTAAGAAATTCCTTGCTAAAGACTGAATTATGTTCTCCCAAAATTCTTATGTTTAAGTCCTAACTCCTCCATACACTTCAAAATATGACTATATTTGGAAACATGGCCTTAAAAGGTCATTAACATTAAAGGAGAACATGTGGATGGGCCCTAATCCAATAGGACTGTGTCTCTCTGAGCACAGGTGGAGACATCAGGGAGGAGCCAGCATGGAGAAGAAAGTGGCCATGTGCAAGTCAAGGACAGAGGGCTCGGGAGAAACCACACCTACCACACTCGATGTTACACTCCCAGTCTCCAGAAATGTAAGTTCATCCCACCCAGTGTAGAGTATTCTGTTATGGCAGCCCTAGAAAACTAAGATTCCCATGAATACATTTTCTTTTTTCTTTTTCTTTGAGACAGAGCCTCAAGCTGTCACCCTGGATAGAGTGCTGTGGCATCACAGCTCACAGCAACCTCCAATTCCTGGGCTCAAGCAAGTCTCCTGCCTC
>CAUYON010036460.1:0-19483 GCA_963573935.1 Arctocebus calabarensis
TACATTGGATACTTTTTCTTCCATTCTTGAGATACTTTGCTAAGAAGAATGTGTTCCAGCTCCATCCATGTAAATATGAAAGAGGTATGGGAGGAAAGGGGAGGGGAAGGATGGGTGGAGAGAGGGTAAATGGTGGGATCACACTTATGGTGCCTCTTAGAAAGGACAGGTGAAACCTACTAAATGCAGAACACAAATGTTTTCACACAATAAACAAGAAAATCCCATGAAGGTTATGTCGAACAGTTGGATGAAAATATTTCAGATTATATATAAAGCCTGCACACTGTACTCCATGATTGCACTAATGTACACAGTTATGATTTAATAAAAAATAAAAATTAAAAAAAAGAAGATAGGCAGTTTCAACTTTTACCTGGAGCCCTGATCTACTGTGTAAACAGAGTACCTTGTGAGAGAGATGGCTCATCTAGTTCTCAGCCATAAAAGTCACATAGCTATAACAATAGTCATGTAAAGCCATTTTTGGCATTAAGGCTCCCAGTCAAGCTCCCCAGGAAATTTGCCCATACTATATAGTAAAATAATCACCTGGATGAGACTGTCCAGCCCACAAAATCATGCAAGTTATATTTTATTGTTGTTTTAGGTCAATAAATTCTAGAGTGATTTTTTTCACAGAAATGGGTAGCTGATATAAAAAGTAGTACTGGAAGTGGTGTGCTGTCATTCCAAAAGCCAAAATATGGCCTTTTGCATGGAATTGGTGGTAGGCAGAGGCTGGAAGAGTTGCATAGAGATGGTGGGTAGGTCAAAGCCAGAAAAACAATTGAGGAAGTTGCTACTGGGTACTAGAGGAAGAGCAGCCCATGTCATCATGGCAGAAATTTGGTAATACTGCCACCCATAGTAACATGAAAGATAGAAAATATACCTACTTAAATTATGAAGCTGGCTAAGAAAATTACCCCAAAGAATGTTGTCAGTTACTTTAATCATGTATGTATGATAATGTATCATAAATAATTTAAGTTAGAGAAGAAATTCTTTGGTTTTCAAGTAGAACTTATAGACTTAAGAACTTTGTACTTATTACTTGTACAAAGCAATATTCAAGATATTGTGCTATGAAATGTCATAAAAATAAAATATTCACTTAAAACCTCAGACAACTTCATGGCACACAGCAAAAACTAACTGGTTAAATTACGGAGAAAAAATATAAAGTAGACATGCAGCTCTCATACCCTGCACGAGAGTCAGCTAACTAGCTGGACAGACACGCAGCAAGGAGCAGTAATGACATGACACCTCTTTGCTTGAGTGACCTGTGTACTCACTGTGCATGAGCGGCACATGGATGTGACTTTCTTCACATTTTTATGCCAACTGCAACTCACTTTGTAAATATGTTTTCTTCACAATAAAATTTGAACTTTCTCAAAGATGACATGAATACCTGCATACAAAAATAAATTGTATTTCAATATACAAACAATAAGCACATGAAGAACAAACAAAAAAATTTTTGAACTTTCTAGAGCTGACAAAAGAAGTTAGTTCTCAGATTTAAAAGGTACAATAATGTTGACCATGATAAATAAAAATCACATACACATACACTTACTTGAAATGTGGAAATCAAAACAGGGATAACGAGAGGCATGTGTGTCAATGGACATTAGAAAGGGACATCTAATTTGGCAATTGTTAGAGGGTGGAGTGTATCAGAACTGGCATCCAGAAGAAAGTACAGCTCCAGAGAGTAATGCATAAACATAATTTGCACTTCAGAAAGCAAAAAGCTTGTCATGAAATATTTATCCCCTTTTCCTTTATCCCACTCCTACTGCTCAAAGATAACTGCCCTCAGGTTTTTCTGATTTAATTTTTCTTCAAAGTTGAAATCCAAATTTTAACACTTTTTCATCCCTTAATTGTAGATAGCATTTACTAACCACTAGATATTATAGGTTAGCTTTGTTTAGCACTCAGCACTACTTCCCTTCTTCCCACTGTTCCAATATAGTTATCTCTGAATTTATAGTTATAGTAGTTTATAGTATATATCTTACAATTTTTAATTGTTTTATCACTTTGGTTTATAGAATATTATTTAGCATTTTTCTCTTTTAAACCTAAATAAGGGGATATAAAATTATTTGCCTTAATATCATATTTGCCTGAATCATCCATTTTGCAGTTGGATAAAGTTGTATTTCTTTTAATTGCTGTATATACTTTGCTATGTATTTAATTGCAAATTAAATACATAATACAAATTAAATTGTAATTGTATTTGTATTAAATACAAATTAATTGTATTTAATTACTTTGCTATGTATGTAATTGTACATTACATGAATACATTATAATTTTTCTTAATTCATTCTACTCTTTATGGCTTCTCCCCCCATATTTTGGCTATTATGAAGAATGGCACAGTGAAAATTTCTTGCACTTGTAGCCTGGCATCCAGGAATAAAATTCCTGGGTGATAATGTTTAAATATCTTCCAATGAGAGAAATGTCAGTTCTCCAGAGTGGTTTGACCCATATGCAAGCACCTCACCAGCTATTAGAAGCTCCTCTGCCCTGGATCCTTGCTAACACTTGGAAATGCAACTCTACCTCCTGACACTTATAAATTATCAGTCTTTTTAATTTTAGCCATTCCTGTGTATAGTATTTCATGAGATAGTATCTTTTGGGGGTTTTAATACTCATTTTCTGCTTGCCAGTGAGATCAAGCACCCTTTCATACTCATAAGCCATTTGGAATACCTTATATGAAATAATTAAATTATGTTGCCCATTTTTATCCTAGCCCACATTTATACAAATATTCATATTTGCCTTATTTATTCAAGATAATATGTGATATGAACCCTTGTGAGTTACATACATGATTCTATTTATATAACATTCAAAAATCTGCCAACTCAAAATTCTATGCCAGTTTTTGTTAAATTTATCTTATATTCAAACTTTTTCACTTATTTCATTGTGTATCTCTGATCTTTATTACCATTGCAGCTATTTTCTTCTTGCCCCAAAACAAAGTTTCCTTAAATGTAGATCTGCCAGTGACAAAGTTCATTATTATTTTCCTTAATGTAAAGAGGTCATTATTTTCTTTTCAGTCTAGAAAGATAAATCCATTGAGTGATAAACTGGCAGTTGTTTACTTAGGAATCACTTTTGTTGCTGCTATTAAGTCTGTTGAATTATCTTCTTAAAACAGCTATCTTAAAAAATATGTTTTACTTAATATCAAAACATATTATACTTTTACTATTGTGTATATAGATTTGAATTTCTGTTAAATCATCATGGTTAAGATTTATAAATTTTCTTAGGTCTATGGATAGGTGACCATTTTTGACCATTTCTGGAAGATTGTCAATTACTTCTTCAAACATTGTTTGCGTCACCATTTTTTTCACTTCCTGTCCCGTAACTGCGATTGCAGAATAAATGAGTTAGTCCTTTTATGTTTCCTACAGTTCCAATTACATTTGTTACCCTCTCTCTCAGATTTACTGTCCCCTTTTTTTGTATCTGTGTGCATTCTGACCTAGCCTCCCGGATTTTAGCTCTCTCTGTGTTTAATCTATTTGTAAACCCATCCATTAAATTTTTAATCTCAGTTATTATATTATTCAATTGTAGTTTTTGTCATTGTTTCTTTATAAAATCTGCTCTATTTTTATGATTTCTTGCATTTCTATGTTTATCTTTTCTTTATTTAACTAAATACCCATAATTATATTGTCTCTGTCCAATAATCTAGTGTCTTGCGTCTGTTGTTTTACTGTTGGTCCTTCTTCTGGATATGACACACACTATCTTATTTTATTATGGCCCTTATTGTTTTAGATAATGTGCTTATTCTTGAAGGATAAATTAATTGTAGAAAAATATTTACCCTAGAAAGGTATTATCTTCTTCCATAGAGCATATTCCTTTACTTCTGTGAAGTATGTGGGCCCCTTCTGCCTTAAGGGCTATTTAATCCAAGTTCAGTGCTTGACGTTCTGTGTTACCCAGGAGGCCAACTCAGGATGACAGTCCACTTAAAAACCAGTCTACTTAATTTTACCCTTCACCTTTGCTTATGTACCTTTATCATGCCAGGTCATAGTTTGAATCCCCCTTGCTATGTAAGATGACAAAAATGCTAGCTTGGTTTGGTAACTGCTGCTTTGAATTACTGAATGCCTTCAGAAAAAATGAATTATACCTAACTTGATGGGTTTTTCTTTTAAATTCCCTTTGATTCTGGCTTGATAATTCTTCATTGGTTACATCTTTGAGGATTTCCTAAGAGATGATTTTTATATTTCACTCAAATTTTTCATATATCTTCAGTAGGAAGTTGGTATAAGTTACCTAATGTAATATTCTTGAAAGCAGAAGGCTTTAACTCTATTAGTATTTTATATATGTAAATCTCTTACTTGTCCACATGTGGTGATGATTATGTGTCACATAATGAATATGTTTTAAGGGAAAAGAGAAAGTTTCACTCAAAAGGACTAATGATTTCAGATTATTTCAAAATACTACAAATGATGGTGGGCCAGATAATAAATGTGTTTTATAGGCCATTGTAAGGATTTGATTTTAAGGATTTTCTCTGAGTCAGTTCTGAATTCTTAAAGAATATTGAGCAACGAGATGACATGATCAGAGTTTTAGTTTTCTTCTCTGGGTGTTGGAAAATTAAAATTGGATTTATCATAATTCTTATTCATAAAAGCATTCATAATTGGTTTATACATAAGCATATTTTGGTTGTTTATGACATTAGTTATTTTGTAACAATGTTGTAAGGACTGATGCATAGACTGACAGGCAAGATAAATTTTAGGACAATAACATTTATCTACCTGTGTGATCCTTTCAACATTCTGTCCTCCTCTGAATGTTTTGTATATCATTACCATTCTTACTCTCTTCTATAATTTTATTAAATCTGTGTACACCCCTAAAGTGTGCATATTATTCTAGATGTTTAGCTTTAGAGAAGGACTGACAAGTGCGATCTTTGAGGTCTTATATTTTCTCTGCTTTATATTATAATGTTAAGATGTTTTAACATTTTTAAGTGTTGCTTCATTTAATTGTGGTTTTTTGTTATGCAATATTTCATTGAGTTAATATCCATGGCTATTTATCCACTCTTCTGTCAATGTGATGTGGACTATTTCTATATTTTGCTATTGGAAATAGTTTTGTTATTAACATGCTTGTACATGGCTCTTGGTGGACACGTGCAATGGGGCATGTATGTGTGTGTGTTTAACAGTGTGAAGGATATGAAAGTTCATGTGTAGGAGATAATGCCAAGCACTTTTCCAAGTGGTTGTACCATTTCACAAGCCCATCAGCAATGTGAAAGAGACTTCATGTATCTATATATCTGCATTCTTCATAACAATTGGTCCAGTTATACTTTTTAATCTTTGAAGGGAACCAGTGTAAAATGGAAGCTCACTGCCATTGTGCCGTGTGCCCTATATCTCCAAAGAAGTGGCGCCTCTCACTGCTGATCAATCTTGCCTTTTCTTTCTCCATGAAATGCTAATTCATGTGTTTTGCCCCTTTCTATGCTCAGCTTTCTGTGAGTTTTGCATTAGTAGAGATATATAATATATTCTTTGCACCAGTTCTTCATCAAATTATGAATCATAAATATTTTCTTCCAGTTTTTAATTTCTCTTTTCATTGATTACTACATGTTTTTGTTATTCAAAAGTTTTCAATATTATTATAGTCAAATTTTAAATTATATTTCAATTTTATCTTTTCTATTGTATTTAATGATTTTCTTTGTGTTTGGTTTAGGAAATATTTTCCTACCCCAATAGTTAAAATAAATTTAACTACAATTTCTTTGAAAAATTCAAAATTTTATCTTTGTCATTTGTCTCTAATTCATCTGGAATTTGTTTTTTACAAGTATGAATATATGCATAAAATATGTACATAAAGTGTTACCACCTTCCATAGAGATAACCATTTTATTGTCAGTTATTGAATAAAATTTTTTCCTCGTCACTGATCTGATATGCGTATTACCACTATAAACAGGTCTAGCATGTTAATAACAAAACTATTTCCAATAGCAGTATTCACATCATACTCTTTCAATCACTAAAGTTTTATAATTAGTTTTGATGTATTCTAGAACAAATCTTTTAGCTTTTTTAACTTTTTAATAATTGTCAGTCTTTTCTTGGCCTTTATTTTTCATACAAATTTTAGAAATATTTTATCATGTACATTATACATCATGGAAAATTCTGTAGAAATTTAATGGGAATCCTATTGAAATTTTAGATTCATAATCAACTTCTTTATGCTACAAACTCTTCTTAATTTTTACAATGCTAGGATTATTTACTTACATTTAGTACCTTTTAATAATCTGATACAATTTCCCAGGTAGATAGCTTACCAACTTTTATTTTTAATATGTATATTTTTAGGTACTTGGTATTTTCTAATATCATTGAGCATAATGTCTTCTTATGTTTCCTAGTTGATTGCTAATAGTTTAGAGAAAAACACAATTTTTTTTTATGTTAATCTTGTATCTATCCATATAAATTCCCATATTTATTTTTTCTGAGGTAGCATTAGAGGTTTCTGTGAAAATTGCATTTCATATAGATATAGTTTATTTCCTTCTGTTTAATCCTTATGGGTACAATATATCTTTACTCTCTTATTATATTTGATGAGACATCAAATATAATATTGAAAACAAAGCAGTGATAATATCTTTTCTTTCATTCAAAAAAAGCCACTTCAATATTTTCCCCAAAAGAATGTCTTTTTCATACATTATAAGTTGTATTTCTTAAGTATTAAGAGATAGTTTTACCAATTTGTTTCTGCATCTGAGATGACTATAAATTTTTGGCTTTTAACTTGTTAATGTAATGAATTCCATTAACAGTTTTGGAATCATGCTTATTTTGGCTTTGTAGTGCTAGTTGGGGACTAGTCCCTATATTTAAAGTCTTTGAAAGACTTTGCATAAAATTGAAATTATTTGTTGCTTGAAAGTGTGACAGAAGTTACCTGCAAAACCATTTAGAACTAATGGCTTTCTAATTTTTTTTGCTTGGGGGTGTGTGTGTGTGATATTTGCTTTTGTTTGTATAATATTTGTGAAGAATTGTTATGATTTCTTCTTTGCCCAGGAGACTATTAGCGGTCTATTTTTTTTTTAATTTCTAAATATGAAAGAATTTTTAGATTTTCTTTTTGTTATGAATTTCTAAGTTAATAGTATTGTGATTAATGAGCATAATATATACAATAGTTATTTTTCGCAGTGTGTTGAGGCTTTCTTTCCTTGCTGGTCAAATAGATTATTATTTTGATAAATTTGTCGTGCTCTTAAAAAAAACTGGATTCATTAAATGTTTTTTACAGAATTTGTAAGTATTAAACTTGTGTGTTCAAAATCCATTGTATTTTTTCTTTTTGATCTATCAGTTGAAAGAGATGTGTTAAAGTTTGTTATTATAGTGGCAGATTTAATTTCTACATATGAAGTGTCCATTTTTACTGTATATACAGTAGCGTCTTCAGAGTTGTCCACTTTCCTACATTCATCACCTCCTTAAGTCGACCTAATTTTCATAAACCAGACACGAACCACATGTAGGCATCAATACAGTAGGCCTACTTCCTTATGTTGACTACCTCTGTATGTCAACCAGTTTGTTACAGTTCCTTGGGTGGTCACCTTATAGAAGTTCTATTATATTTAGAAGGTATTTTAACAAATTTTTCATTGTTTTAAAATTATATGTCTTGGTTAGTAATTTAATTGCTTTTATTATGTAGTAAACTTCTTCATCCTTAGAAAAATATTTTTAAGTGGTATTATCTTGATTCGTATTTTTTCATATCACTCTAAGTGGTTCTATTAAAGGCACTAAATAAGTATAACAATCTCTAAACCCAGAGTGGATCAGCTTTTTCTGTTTGGGGCCACTAAATTCTTTTGTCCAGGTCACATCCTTCTTTGGAATTGGAAACCATATTTAAATGCTACTTGGCCTATACAACGTTTGTTTGTGGATCTGCGATGAAGTGGGAAGATCTCAGGCGAGTTGCGGTAAGAACTAGTTTTATTTTTTTACCGGTTAGTTCCTTAAACTACTGCAAACATTAAGATGATATGGTGCACGACTCTTTCAAAACATACTATTTCCGATGCTTTAATGGGGGTTGGGAGTATGACTTCCTCAACTTTAAAACTGATCAAAAAAGAAGTATAGTAATTGAGTTCCAATTCTTCCTTGAAAAATATTTAGACCACACTGTTTACCTATATTTATATTTAAATAATTGATTTCAATGAATTCTCTATTTATCTAGATCAGTTTTATTTTGTCAGTCTAAGAGGCCTGAAAAAGTTATGGATAGTGAAAGTGTGTTTGATTTTTACCTCCCAAATAAGATTCTTGCCAGAAAACAGTTTTCTAAGAGTCTATCAGCTTTACCCAACTTCTCCTCCTAAATATACTGAGATGCCTTCTAATAGGAGAATGATAAAGGGAAATAGCAGAAATTCTATCAAAGTTGTGATTGACAATGATAAGCAGCATTCAACGGTCCAGACAGGTTTGGTTTAAAATCAAAGGCAGCTTCCTATCATGTTCAATGTCTTGAAGATTCAGTACACCAAAATGTTTCAATTTAAAATGTTCATCTATAGAGTTAACATAAAAAGTTGAAGCAAAAATGATAGACCTGGCACAGTCTTTCTCTTTCCTGATCCTTGGTACTATAAGAGCCACTTGCATCATTTTCTATAACTTTGAAATTCACAGGCCAAAATATTGAATGGCTGCTTTTGGGGGGAAAGTAGACTCCAGTTCCTCTGTTCTTTACCATCCTAAAAGGCAAGTAAATATGTAGGCAGTTGATTATAAAGGTCTTGTTCATCATTAGGCATAAAATGATGATGATGGCTGTAAGAAATATATAACTTTATAATTTACCATTTTAAAGCAATCTTACATCTATATCAGAGGCCTTGTGCCCACTCCATCAGCTTCAGCCCTCACAGCCCTTGTGACATTTTCAGAACTATGATCTTGAGGTAAAAACACCTATATCAACTCCTTTGCAAGTGTATTATCTTTCTTATTGACAATTTTATGGAAAAGCCATAAGAGAACACAAAATGAAAACACTAGAGCATTTCCCATGTGACTAACAAGATGGTGGGATTTAATCTTGAGGAGCAGGTGGAGTATGCAGAGGCCTGCCTGATCCTAGCCAACCCCCTGAGCAGTGACCCACAGGCTGAGGACATCTCAAACGTCATGAGGTAAGAGCTGGCATTGCGTTGTGTAAGATCCAGTGCTCACCTTTTCTTTTCCTTTCCTTTTCTTTTCCTTTCTTTTCTTTTTTCTTCTTTTTTTAATATTTCAGAATATTACAAGGATACAAACATTTTGGTTATTTGCTTTTGTACAGTTTGAATCAAAGCCCTACATGTGTCCATCAGCCACACAGTGTGCACTATACCCATTAGGTATTTATTTACCCAGCCCATCCTCCCCCTGCCACTGGCTTGATTTCTGAAGAATGTTTTTTCCATATGTGCACATTAGCGTTGATCGATTTGTTCCAATTTAATAGTGAGTACACATGGCATTTGTTTTTCCATTCTTATGATACTTTGCTTAGAAGAATGGTCTCCAGTTTCATCCAGGTTAATAGAGGAGGCATTAGTTCACCATTTTTTTATGGCTGAATAGTACCCTATGGTATACATATTTATTAATCCACTCTTGTATTGATGTCCACTTGAGTTGCCACCACAATTTTTTCTATTTCTTTTCAAATAAAGCCAGTGTTTAGGACTAAACAGGAGGAGATTCCATCTATTACAGCATTAGGTTAACCACATTTCAAGTTTCTGCCTATTATTTTGCTTCCATCCTATGACTGCAGATGTTTCAAAAGGAAGTGAAAAGAGAGCATCCTGAGTGTGCGTGTGCTTCTCCATATGCCTCTCTGAAGTTTCACATGGATCAGCACCATCCAAAATTATAAAGCAGGCACACAAATACCTGATTATTGTTCAGCTAGCACCATATTAACTAAAATATTTACTCACCTCCTCAAAAATGAAGTTGTAATCTGTGAAGCCTATTAATACACTTTATTTGTTGGGGTTTTTCTGGTGAAAGATTATGCATAGTTCAGTAAGATGTGTTTGTGAACCTTTGTGATTATTTTCAATTTGGCTAGAGTTAGTGTTGCCATTTTTAACTTTGAACTATCAATAAGCAGAAACTTGACTTGCGGTAAAGGAGATTCAGTTAGAAACTGTGATGGCAATGGTATCAACATCACACCTAACCCAGATGAACTTCTGCTCCTTGGAGCAAAATAAATACACATAGCTGGACCTGATGCTACCTGTAGCAAGAAACAGCTGAGAATGTGTGCCATACATACAACAAATAGGAGATAGAGCTTAGTTTTGCAATTCATAAATTGAGAAAGCTGAATTAGTCTGTGAGCTAGTTTAAGCAATAGACAGCAGTTATATTTGTATTTTTTCCCATAATTATTGCATTTGGGTTTAATGGCTAACACATATGAAACTGTTTATTTCCTCCTTAAGAATTGTTCCCACAAGATCATGGGTTTCTAATACCATGGGATGATTTAGTTTACGAACTCCCTGAAATAATAACACTCTTCTGTGTATGGTGGTAGACATGTATTTTTAGAAAACAACATAATAATAGACAATATGTGAAATCTTTCTACATTTGCCTACACATCAATTTAACCCTGAATCAAATTATATTATAGCTATTTGAACATGACATATCACTAATGAGCCTATTTGTGGTTTACGTAGGGTCCTCTCTATCAAGAACTATAACCCTAAGACCAGAGTCATCATACAGATACTTCAATCCCATAATAAGGTATTGTAACATTCCAGCATATCCATTCCCCTTCTCGTTTAGTCCAAGAAGCTAGATGAATCTTATTAAATTTTTTTTTTTTTGTTTTGAGACAAAGTCTCACTATGTCACCCTTGGCATCACAGCTCACAGCAACCTCAAACTTTTGGGCTTAAGCAATTCTCTTGCCTCAGCCTCCTGAGGCCCTGGGACTATGGGTCCCAGCCACAACACCTGGCTATTTTTTGTTGTAGTTGTCATTGTTGTTTTAGCTTGCCTGGGCCAAGTTTAAACCCGCCACCCTCAGTGTATGTGGCTGGCACCATAACCACTGTGCTACAGGAGCTAAGCCTGAACCTTATTACTATTTAATGCATCAATAAATTAAAAGTGTTTCCCATTCTCAGGTAAATTTGGAGTCTCATTGAGATTGTTAACTGCTTAGGGATATCAATTAGGGAAAGAATTAGAGATCTAAGACATTTAACTTGATTTTGCAACTCTAGCTATTGTTTTAATGGCTTCAGTTGATTGCTAGCCACTTTCAAATATAGTGGAACCTCTTTAAGTTGACCACTCAAGGGATTGTAACAAACTAGCCAACACACAGAGGTGGTCAGCATAAGGAATTATGCCTATTGTACTGATACATACCTGTGCATGTGCTGTCTATGAAAATTAGGTCAACTTAAGAATGTAGTCAATGTAAGGAGGTGGTCAACAACGGAGATTCTAATGTACTTCATTTGTTTTTATCACTGCCATTGACCTGGGCATGACTTTTATGCCTGAAGAAAGAAAAACTGATTTCAAGTAGATTAAATGAAAGAATAATATCCATCCAAAAGAACTTTCTCGATGCATGTTCATTCCTAATTATTGACCTACTTTCTACTATGAAACAGGTTTATCTACCAAAGATTCCCACCTGGACCTGGAGTATTGGAGATAACATTATCTGCCTTGCTGAATTAAAGCTTGGATTTATTGCCCAAGGCTGTCTGGTGCCAGGCTTGTGCACCTTGCTAACATCTCTATTTGTTGAGCAAAACAAGAAGGTAACCTTATAAATTAATGTTCCATCTTGGCTCTCTCTTCATATGTCACATATTAAGACCAGAAATGGAGAAAAGCAAAAAGGTCTGAAGAGATAGGATGTAACTTCTGTTTGAGCTGGAAAGGAATTAAAAGATCTAGAATAAATAAGTCCCAGGGCCTGATTGATCTGGAAGTTGTCATTTATTTTATTCTTGCATAAAAGTATTTATGCAAAATACCATAACTCTGCTTCCTACCTGCACTTTAGGATGTCAAGAATAAGAATACATTCATAAAGGTGGGAAATATTCTGAGTTATTAGAAGTAGAAATATAAATAAAAGTTGAGTTATGAAAGAAATCATATATTTAAATATAAATAAATATAAAATATAATTGACATAATAATAAAATTATATTAATCAAATAGAAATAATAATATAAATAATAATTAAAATCTAATTTTCCAGGTTATTTTAGGGATGTTCCATGAATTACTAATAATGGTAGCCATGTATTAAGTATCTATTGTGTTGTTTTTCTCATCAATAATATTTCCAGGTTGTTTCCCAGCAAAGAAACATAGGTTGTTTCATAGGTTGATGAACCTAACTAAATGTGACCATCTGGTACGTTAGGGAGCAGCAGAGCTGGAATTGTGTGATCCACTGTTTTACCACTATGACCTATGCCCCTGGTGTTGCAATCTCCCACATCAGGTTTTTCTGTACCTTTGTCTGAGACAAAATAAGAGGCTAAAACCAATCATTGGGGTAAATTTGTATAGCTCAAAATGTGGTCTTCCAAATGCCATTCCCATGACATGCTCTTCGAAAGGTACTGTTACTCAGGTAACAAACTATTAACTTCCTTGTCTAAAGCCCTTCCAGGGTGTTGCCTTCATCTCCATTTAACTCTTGAGTCCATATTTGCCTTTTCATACACTTGACTTACTTCTGGGAACTCTTTGCACTTGCTTTATTGTATTATTATTATTGTTTGGGATTCATTGAAAGTACCAAGAGCTAGGGTACACTAATTGCTTTTGTTACGTAAGTCCCTCTTATAATTGTATCCCACCCCTAAGAAATGTGCCATACACAATGACCTTCATCACCCTCCTGCCTCCACTTTCCCTGCACCCTTATTCCCCTACTCCCCACCTTGTATTAGATCATCTACTACCTTCATATTAGAATTGAGTACATTGGATCTTGCTTCTCAATTCTTGTAATGCTTTACCAAGAAGAATGTGTTCTACCCCAATTCAGGTTAATACAAAAGATTTAAAGTCTTCATCTCTTTTAATGGCTGAATAGTATTCAATGGAATGCATATACCACAGCATGTTAATCTGGGTTGGTGGTCATTCAGGCTGTTTCCATATTTTGCTGATTGTAAATTGAGCTGCAATAAACAGTCTAGTGCAAATGTCCTTATGATAAAAGGATATTTTTTCTTCTGGGTAGATCAGTATTGGGTTTGCAGGATCAAATGGAAGATCTAATTTGAGTCCTTTGAAGATTCTTCATACTGCCTTCCAAAATGGTTGTATTAGTTTGCAGTCCCACCAGCAGTGTAAAAGTGTTCCCTTCTCTCCATATCCATGCCAACATCTGCAGCTTGAGATTTTGTAATGTGGGCTATTCTCATAGGGGTTAGGTGGTATCTCAGGGTGGTTTTGATTTGCATTTCTCTGAGGATTAGGGACGATGAACGTTTTTCCTATTTGTTAGCCATTCATTTGTCTTCTTTAGAGAAGATTCTGTTCATCTCTCTTTCTCAGTGATATATGGGATTGTTGGCTTGTATTTTGAGACAGAGTCTCACTATGTCACCCTTGGTAGAGTGCCATGGAAGCAAACTCAGATTCTTGAGCTTAAGTGATTCTCTTGCCTCAGCCTCCCATGTAGCTGGGACTATAGGTGCCCGCCACAATGCCTGGCTATTTTTTTTGTTGTAGTTGTTGTTGTTTAGCAAGCCCGGACCAGGTTTGAACCCACCAGCCCAGGTGTATGTGGCTGGCACCCTAACCACTGAACAATAGGTGCCAAGCCTGTTGGCTTTGTTTGTTGTTGATTAATTTAAGTTCTCTATAGATACTAGTTATCAAGCTTTTGCCTGATTCATAATATGCAAATATCTTTCCACATTCTGAAGGTTGTCTGTGTGCTTTGGTTGTTGTTTCCTTAGCTGTACAGAGTTTTTCAGTTTATTTCAGTCCCATTTGTTTATTTTTGCTGTTGCAATTGCTACAGAAGTCTTCTTTATAAAATCTTTCCCCAGGCCAATGTCTTCAAGTGTTTTCCCCACACTTTCTTCAATGATTTTTATTATTTTATGCCTTAGATTCAAATATTTATCCATCTTGAATCAATTTTTGTAAGTGATAAGAGGTGCAGGTCCAGTTTCAGCCTTTTAGATGTGGTTATCCAGCTCTCCCAACACCATTTATGGAATAGGGATTCATTTCCCCGGTGTATATTCTTGTTTGGTTTATCAAAGATCAGGTGACTGTAAGATGTTAGTTTCATCTCATGGTTTTCTATTTGGTTCCAAATGTCTGTCTCTATTTTTGTGCCAATACCATGCTGTTTTGATCACTATGGCCTTGTAGTATAGCAGAAAGTCTGGTAGGATGCTACTCCTAGCTTTGTTTTTATTACTAAGAATACCTTAGCTATATAGGATTTTTTTCTGGCTCCATAGATAATGAAGAAGTAGTGTTTCTAAATCTTTAAAGTATGATGATGCTATTTTAATGGCGATTGCATTGAATCTGTAGATTGCTTTAGGTAGTATAGATATTTTCAGAATGCTGATTCTTCCCGGCCATGAACATGGTATGTTCTCCCATTATTTTCTTAGGGTTTTATAATTTTCTTATACAGGTCCCTTACCTCTTTTGTTATGTATATTCCGAGATATTTCATTTTTTTTAAGTTCCTGTGAAGAGAATTGTGTCCTTGATTAGCTTCTCATCTTGGCTGTTATATTCTGAGTATATCCTGAAATATTACTGTGTTTTTTTATTACTTTCAGGAGTCTTTGGCATTCTCTAACTATATGATCGTATCATTGGCAAAGAGTGATAGTTTGACTTCCTCTTCCCCCACTCATTTTGTTTGTTTGTTTGTTTGCAGATTTTAGCTAGGGCCAGGTTTGAACCCACCACCTCCAGTATATGGGGCCAGTGCCCTACCCCTTGAACCACAGGCACCGCCCAACATGTATGCCCCCATTTGGATGACCTTTATTTCCTTCTCTTTCCTGATTGTATTGGCTAAAACTTCCATCACTATGTTGAATAGGAGTGGCAATAGAGGACAACCTTGTCCAGTTCTGGTTCTAAGTGGAAAAGCTTTCAGTTAATACCATTCAGTATAATATTAGCTATGGGTTTGTCATAGATGGCCTTGGTCAGTTTTAAAAATGTACCACTTATGCCTATATTCTTAAGTGTTCTAGTTAGAAAAGGATGCTGTGGCAGTGCCCATAGCTCAGCGAATAGGGCACCGGCCAAGTACACAGAGTCTGGCAGGTTCTAACCTGGCCTGGGGCCTACTAAAACAACAATGACAACTGCAACCAAAATATAGCTGGGTGTTGTGATAGGAACCTGTAGTCCCAGCTACTTGGGAGGCTGAGGCAAGAGAATCGCCTAAGCCCAAGAGCTGGAGGTTGCTGTGAGCTGTGACACCATAGTGCTTTACCGAGGGTGACGAAGTGAGACTCTCTTAGAAAAAAAAAAATCCACAACAGTCTATACATATGGTTTATGTTTCTCTGCCAAGTTCTCAGTACTTAATATTGAACTAAAACCCAACTAAATAAATTTTTAAAATTTATAACACCTAACTTTAAAAATCCATGTATAAGTTTTAGTTGCCCAATAATACATGCTTTGACTTGATCAGATATGGAAAACTATATATCCAAATAAAACTTTTTTGTTTTAGTAACGGGCAACCAAGAACAGTATAGCTTTTAATTTGATTGCACTAACAAAAATGTGTATAGAACTAAGTTCTAAATATACCTAAGAATTAAGATACTGCTAATAATATTCCCAAATACTCAAATTGAAATCATACACAGTCCTCAAATTAACATTGAGCTGTTAGCCCTTTCCTGTCTCCAGTGTCTCCTTTTACTGCGTAATTGTTCATCAGATGCCACTACCACGCTCACTCTTTTGTAAAGAGCAAAGCAACTGGAGGTTTTTTCCCTTTCCTCATCTTTAGTTGGCTAATTCTGCAGTTACCAAACTCAGTCAAATTTCCTTTGTCTTTAGGACTAAAATGAGTTAATTAAAACTTCTCCTGATTCAAAGGACTTTTTAATAATAAAAAAGCTTACACAGGTTGGGACAAGAATTCTTCAGGTGAAAAAAGTTACTCCATTACCTTCTAGCTCCAATTACTACCAAAAACATACCCACAATTTTATACAGGTTTTAATGAAGGAAAATAGGACAAGTAAGCTCAGGATTGAGAAACAGATGAAACTACTGACTTGTATTCATTCAGAGTCTTCTCCAAATTCTAAATAGTTTACAATAGTCAATCATCTATCTAATTAATGCTATCAAGGCCAGATGGGGTAAAGACAATGTGTCTGCCACATAAAAGTTACCTTAAAAAAAAAAAAGTAACAGAAGCATCGAGTTTACCTGATTCAAAGGTTGGCATTTTCAAATCACCTTGGTTCAATTCTGTGCCATATTTTAATTTGTGATATTTTGCCCTGAAAATTTAATAATATACAGGTTAAAAAAATAATTTTTTTCCTTTTATGACTACTGCTATGCATTAATAACAAAACATTATATAAAAATGTGTTTCTTTAAACATTAACTGCAAAGAACACTGAAGAATGTACCAAACTACTCTATGTAGTAAATGAAAAAAGGTAAATTTCCCAAGTAAAACCTATATATAAGTGAAAAAAAATGTTTTCCCTGATCTTTTTTAATTCCCAAATTTACATTCTATAACAAAACACATGATTTTTTTTTTCTTTTTGAGACAGAGTCTCAAGCTGTCACCCTGGGTAGAGTGCCGTATCATCACAGCTCACAGCAACATCAAACTCTTGGGCTTAAGTGATTCTTTTGCCTCAAGCTCCCAAGTAACTGGGATTACAGGCAGCTGCCACAATGCCAGGCTATTTTTTTTTTTTTTTTTTTTTGGTTGTAGTTGTCACTGCTGTTTGGCAGGCCTGGGCTGGATTCAAAACCACCAGCTCTGGTGTATGTGGCTGGTGCCCTAGCTGCTGAACTACAGGTGCCGAGCCATAAAACACATGATTTCAATTTAACTATTTAATCTTATTTTCCTTTTCTTTTCCCATGTACAAATCTAACTGAATATCATCTTGTATTTGGGCAAAGATTTAGAAAGCTGTGAAATACACTGCACAACAATATAAATGAGAATACCATTGTTCTACTTTATTTATATAAGAAAATGAAGCACATACCTTTCTTGTTTTAATGCATACTCTAACATCTTTATTCTTCTTACTAAATCCTTCTTCAAGTTCTCCTGACCTTTTCTTTCTCCTTGTAAAAATGCTATCCGGGCCTAAAAGCATAAAAGATGTATTATTTTCATTTACCCTTGAACACACTGGGAGCTTAAAAAGGAAAACAATAAATGCAAACTTTTGCACATTTACTCATGACAGCAAGATTTGATAGAATTCATAAAACTGGTTGACCAAACTTTCTCTTTTAGATAACATGATTCCATGATCCCTTCCTCCCTTTTTTTCCTCTCTTCCTTTCTTTCTCTCTCTTTTGGAGACACAGAGTCTCACTTTGTCACCCTTGGTAGAGTGCTGTGGCATCATCATAGCTCACAGCAACCTCAAACTCGAGGTCTCAAGTGATCCTCTTGCCTAAGTTTTTCATTTTTAGTAGAGATGAGCTCTTGCTCAGGATAGAGCTCAAGCAATCCACCCACCTTGGCCTCCCAGAGAGCTAGGATTATAGGGGTGCAGCACCATGCTGGGCCAATCACTTTGTTTTTTTGTTTTTAATTTTTAATTTTTTTGCGATAGAGTCTCAAGCTGTCACCCTGGGTAGGGGGCTGTGGCGTCACAGCTCAACAGTAACCTCAAACTCTTCGGCTCAAGCGATTCTCTTGCCTTAGCCTCCCCATTAGCTGGGACTATAGGCACCTGCCACAATGCCCAGCTATTGTTAGAGACAGGGTCTCGCCCTACCTCAGGCAGGTCTCAAACTCCTGAGTTAAAGCAATCCACCTGCTTTGGCCTTCCAGAGTGCTAGGATTATAGGGATGAGCCACTGCGCCCAGCCAGTCCAGCTGATATTTGACAAAGGAGCAAAGAATAATCTTTTCAGCACATGGTACAGACATGGGTATCAATATGAAACACATATTTATCTAGACACAGACCATATATTTTTCAAATAATTAACTCAAAATGGAGCATAAGTCTAAATGCATAACAGAAAACTGTAAAACTGTTAAGAAGATAACACATGGGCGACGCCTGGGGCTCACTGGCCCCATATACTGAAGGTGGTGGGTTCAAACCCGGCCTCGGCAGAACTGCAAAAACAGAAAAATACCAGGCTTTTTAGCCAGCTACTTGAGGCAAGAGAATCGCCTAAGCAGGAGTTGGGGGTTGCTGTGAGCTGTGTGATGCCACAGCACTCTACCGATTATGAAAAATTAATACTTTCTCTACAAAAAAAAAAAAAAAAAGTAGAAGATAACACATTAGAAAATCTAGGTGACCTTGAATTTGGTGATAAATTTTCAACTACAAAGTGAAAAACACAGTCCATAAAAACACTGGTAAGTTGGATTTTATTAAAATTAAGAAACTTCTGCTCTGCAAAGGGCACTGTTAAAAGAATCAAAAGGATGCCACAGATCAAGAGAAAATATTTATAAAACACATATGTGATAAAGGACTCATTCAAAATATACAAAGAACTACTTAAACAAACAACTAGCTCTTATTAATAATCCAATTTTGTCTGTTCAGGACAAAAGATATGAACAGACATCTCACCTAATTAGATATATAGATGGTAAATAAGCATATGAAAACCAGCCTGATCAAGACCTCCATCTCTACAAAAAATAAAATTAAAAAATTAGCTGGACATGGTACTACAAGCTTTTAATCCTAGTTACCTAGGTGGCTGAGGCAGGAGGACTGCTTGAGCCAAGCAATTAGAGCTACAGTGAGCTATGATCATACCACTGCACTCTAGCCTGGGAGACAAAGCAAGACCCTGTCTCTTAAAAAAAATAATAAGCATACAGGCTTGGCGCCTGTGGCTCAGCGGGCTAAAGCACCAGCCATGTAAGGCTAACCTGGTGGGTTTGAATCCAGCCTGGGCCAACCAACCAACAATGACAGCTGCAACCCAAACAAAAATAGCTGGGCGTTGTGGCGGGTGCCCATAGTCCCAGCTACTTGGGAGGCAGAGGCAGGAGACTCGCTTGAGCCCAGGAATTGGAGGTTGCTGTGAACTGTGATGCC
>CAUYON010036464.1:0-13939 GCA_963573935.1 Arctocebus calabarensis
TCATCATCCCTAATTATTAGAGAAATGCAAATCAAAACCACCCTGAGATACCATCTAACTCCAGTGAGAATGGCCCACATCACAAAATCTCAAAACTGCAGATGCTGGCGTGGTTGTGGAGAGAAGGGAACACTTTTACACTCCTGGTAGGACTGCAAACTCATACAACCTTTTTGGAAGGAAGTATGGAAAACTCTCAAAGAACTCAAGCTAGACCTCCCATTTGATCCTGCAATCCCATTACTAGGCATCTACCCAGAAGGAAAAAAATCCTTTTATCATAAGGACACTTGCACTAGACTGTTTATTGCAGCTCAATTTACGATCGCCAAATGAAACAACCTGAGTGCCCACCAATCCAGGAATGGATTAACAAGCTATGGTATATGTACACTATGGAATACTATTCAGCCATTTAAAAAAAAATGTGGACTTTACAGCCTTTGTATTAACTTGGATGGAAGTAGAACACATTATTCTTAGTAAAGCATCTCAGGAATGGAGAAGCATGAATCCCATATACTCAAGTTTGATATGAGGCCAATTAATGACAATTATTCACATGGTGGGGGTGAGGGAAGGGGAGAGCAGAGAGAGAAAGAATGAGGGAGGGGTGGGGAAAGGAAGAGCAGAGAGAGGGAAGGAGCGAGGGGGGTAGGGTCTTGGTGTGTGCCACACCTTTTGGGGGCAAAACATGATTGTAAGAAGGACTTTACCCAACAAATGCAACCAGTGTAACATGGTTTTTTGCACCCTCAATGAATCCCCAACAATAAAAAAAAAAAAATTTAAGATTTTTTAATTAAAAAAAAAAGCAAGCTATGGGCTCCAGAATCCAATCCAGGAGAGAGGGACAAATGTGATTTCCAGGTTGATACTTCTACAGTAGGCTTAGAAACCAACAGGTCCTAAAAAAGAAGGTTGAGGTAACTCTGGGAGGGATGTTTCCAATGTTATCTAGATTGCAAATAGTTTATTGGATGTGTTTGATGAACTTTATGCTGAGTCAGAAAGTTTGAGAGGGAAAACTTTTGATAAAAACTAACCACAACAAAAAATCATTAATTATGGCACAAAAATGTGTTAACAAGGAAAAAATACATAGATTGCCCCATGTCTTATCTATAAACAATATTGATAGAGAAAATAATGTCAAGGGTACTGGTACTGATTTATTGAGAATTATCGTGTACCTCTTATAATCATGCAGACAGAAAGTATGTGCATGTTTTTGTAGTGGTCTAACAAAAACAAATCCGCATCTTTCATAGGAGAAAGTCAGTAAACAATTGAAAACTTATAGCTCGTGGTATTCTAGTATAAAATTACATTTTAAAATAAGGATTTAATCATAAAATTAACAAAAATAAAGTAATATTAATAAAAGCAAATAATAGAAATTAAAAGTTTAATTTATTGCCTCTGGAAAACTAAGCAAGGGTAGGAAAATGGTATTTTCTTCTATAGATATTGTAGAATCATTGACTTTTAAAATTATCTATATATATTATTTGGGAAACTTAAATTTAAAAATACTGATAGTAGCCAATAAATTAAAAAAAAATTTCACTCTGCTAATGGGCAAAAAGGTACTTAAATTACAGCAAAAATGAGAAACTTGTTCTAAGCTCTAACATACTAGCATGTATCAGAACAACCTTTTACTGATAGAATTCAAAATAAAGCTGCGAGCATCAGGGAGAGGCCATGACAGTCAAGATTCCACCAGAGAATGCACATTTAGGTGAACCCAGTATTCTCTGATGCTTTCCCTGCAAGATATTTGCTGATCCCCTAGCAGTAAGGCCAAGAAACCAGGCAGAAAGTGAGACCTAAGATGCTAAAATGTGAAGCAGAGCTTTGGGTCTTTTTACCAAGTGGAGAAGATTTTTTTTTTTAAGTTAAAATTGAAGGTCAAGGTGCATCAAGAAAAAAATGAAAAAACTTTTGTCAAAAATTTAAGCCATCTCCTGAAACATCTGGAGGATTAAGCCCTACGCACAAGGATAGTTGGAGTAACAAGTCATGCTCACAAAGGCTGAGACCTGGTCTGAAATTATCTCAATCTATGAGTAGAGAGATATCTCACTCCTTCTGTAAATACCTGCCAGAAGAATCAGACTTTTTTTTCTGAAGGAATATATTATTAATAGCCTCTACCATTTTTTCTATATGATATGTGGCAGTCAATAAAAATTTACCAGCAATGCCGCCAGGACCCAACATGATCAAAATCCAAGACAAAATGTCAACAATGGAAACTAACTAATAGTTGACTCAGATACCGGAGTCTAATGTAACACAGACTTTAAAATAAACATCTTGACTATGTTTTTAAAAATGGATGACAGTCTGAAAATTCACCAGAAGGCTGGTATCTACAAAAAAATCATATGAAAATTATGGACTAAGATAATCAGAATAATGAATATTAACTCAATATTTAAGTTTAAAGATAGTTAAGACACATAAGAAGAGAGAAATGTTTCAAACTATGTGACAAAAGGATTGAAGGATGAAAAGAAAAACCAATTAAAAATACACAAACAAGCATAGTAGACAAATGAGATACAGTCAGATATTCTAATATTGTATGATGGAATGTAATATACACGTAATTGGAGTCCCAACAGGAAAAGAGAAACAGAAAGTTGTAGAAGATAATAGTTAAAGAGAAAATGGCTAGGAATCTCCCTCAAATTAATGAAACCAACAAGTTTTAGAAACTTCCTCACGCTTCACTCTCTTCCAGGTGATATCTGATCACCCTGGTCTGTGTTCAGCAAGAATCCTGTTCAGATTCAGTTTAGCCAGAATCCCCCTTCCCCCTGCTGTTTCCCTTAGTAATTTTCCACCCACTGACCCCTATCCTGCTTCTTGACTATAAATTCCGACTTGCCCATGCTGGATTCAGAGCTGACCCTAATCTCTCTTCCCCGCTGCAAAATCTTGTTGCAGGGGTTCCTGTGTCTATTGCCATGGTCTGTGAACAATCTTCCTTGCCATGGTTTAACAAGCATCATTGAATGATGTTTTTTTTGTTGTTGTTTGTTTGTTTGTTTTTTGCATCATATAGCAAGATAACATTGTTACTTAATAGATACAAAGATTGTTATTCCAGTAATAGAAATTCCAAAAGCCCTGATTTGACCACTATGCAAATCTATGCATGAAACAAAATTGCATCAGCACCATAAATTTATACAAATAATTTTTAAAAGGTAAAAAAGAAATGAAATAAACATACTGCTGTTACATGCAATGATGTGGATGAATCTGTTTAGTGAAAAAGTCACATACAACAGAAGACTTACTGTAAATTTCATAAATGTAAACTTCAAACTAGACAAAATTAATCAATGGTGATGTAAGTGAGAACAAAGGGTACTTTTGAGGGGAAGGAGATGATGACTGATGGAGAATCAAGGGACACTTCTGTCAGGGTGGGGGGGGGAGGGTTGGTGACATTCTGTTTCTTGACTGGGCAGTAGTTACGTGTGATTTAAAATTCCTTAATTATGATTTTTATAATTTCTCCCTACATAAAAATTTTGAAAGTCAAAGCTTTGCTTGGAAAAAGAAGGAACACAAGAGCATTTCTACAGTATGATCCCAATTTCATTGAAAAATATTATAGACAATTAAGGAAAATAATGTAAAGGTATATAAGAGAACCTGAATAATTTGTCTTTCAGATGCAGGATTATTGAATGAGTTATAGTTTTGCAAATTTACATACATATTAATTCTCTAGAATGTATAGTATTTTTTAATCAGGAAAAACTTAAAATTTAGAAATGACAACATTGAAAAAGTATTCCCTTGCTTATCATATTATCAAACATTAAAAAGACAAGAGCATGAGGAATGAGCACTCTTATACCCTTTTGGTAGAAGTTGTAAATTGAGATATGTCTGTTTACTTTTATACCCAAGCAAGTCCACAGCTAAGAATTTATCCCAAGGCAATAAATTGACAAGTATATAAAGATCTTTATGTAAGAATGTTAATTTTACCTTTGCTTTTAATAGGTAAAATAGAAACATTGAAATGTCCTTTAAAAGGACATTGTTTCTGGTGGCGCCTGTGGCTCGGAGAGTAGGGTGCTGGCCTCATATACCCAGGGTGGCGGGTTCAAACCCAGCCCCAGTCAAACTGTAACAAAAAATAGCTGGGCGTTGTGATAGGTGCCTGTTGTCCCAGCTACATGGGAGGCTGAGGCAAGAGAATCGCCTAAGCCCAAGAGATAGAGGTTGCTATGAGCTGTGACACCACAGCACTCTACCAAGGGAGATAAAGTGAGACTCGGTATCTAAAAAAAAAAAAGAAGAAGATTGTTTCAATAAAGTACGTTGTGTACTCAGAATACAACCATTGAAAATGATTGCCCGGATCTATGTTTATTAGCATAGGATACACTTGCATTATATAACAGCATGCATAGTATCATGTTTATAATAAATATATATGCTAGGTCAGACAAGTTCACAATATCCTAGACAAAATACTAAATACTTCATTGCTGAATATCACTATAGTCACCTTTGAAGTACTCCCTTAGAAAGCCATTCACTGACACCAGGGCCTTGCCCACCCTTCAAAGCAATTTTGGAATTCTTTCTGGAGTGTCCATCAGCTGTTGCTATATAGATGTGGCAACTAAATTCGTGAACTCATCCTGGGAAAGGATTACATACCTATGGTCACCTTCAAAGTACTCCCCTTGGGAATCTATGCCCCCATGCCAGCACATAGTCCACCTTCAAAGCACTTTTTCTAGGATGAGTTCGTGAACCTAATTGTCAGACCTTTGTACAACAGCTCTGATAGACATTCCAGAAAAAGATTTCCAAAATTGCTTTGAAGGGTGGACTAGGCCCTAGTATTGGTGCATAGCCTCCCTAGGGGAGTACTTTGAAGGTAACCATAGTGATATTCAGGTATGTAGCACTTTTTTTAGGATATGTTCATGAGCTTAATTGTTCAACCACACATACCCTATATATGTATTTGAACAGAACAATAATGGTTGTCCTGGACAGTGAGACAGTGCCTGGATAGGGACTATTGCTTTTTCTACATTTTTTTCAGTGATTATTATTTTATGATGGCATACATAATTTTATAATGAAAAAAATTACAAAGATACTTTCATTTTGGAGGGAACAAAACTTAAAGAGAATAAGGTATTTCATGTGATACAGGATGGCTGTGTCTTGTTTTAATTATCTTTTCCATTTGCATTCTGTTGGTATTTTTGTGGTAAACTTAAGCTAGATTTGTCCTATAGTAATCATATAAGGAAAAAAGAAATGTCTTGAAGAAGATCTTTTACTTCTTGCCTATTCTGACTGTCATCCAAGACCTTGGCCTTGGAGTGCGGGCGGTGTAGGTGTGAGGAACAGTTTAATCACTCGTTAACCATGCAGTGGTGTCAGAATAATACACATCTTCTCTGCACCTGGGTTTCTTCTATTCATAACATGAATAATAGTACCTTTTGTATTTCCATCCCTAAGTGGTTGAAAATATAAGCTGTGTGCAATCAAGCCTTGTCCCCCCTCCTAATCTAGAACAGTTCCTGACACACTGGATACCCAATAGATATTTGTTGATTGAATGAATGACTGACCCACTGCAAAAGTTCAAGTATGGATTATACAGTCACAATTTAGCTATAATTTTGGTGTTGACTATTTTGTCATAAAATGATTACTTTGATAACAGGAAACCAGTTTGGGTTATATAGTATAGCACACGTTATATGCTCACTGACATACATTTTAATTTGCAGAAATTATTACAATATTCAACATTATACTTGAACTGCTAGAAAAGAGCCCTGGGTTCCCAGGATGTTTGCTGGTAAAGCTATGATCTTTCAAAAATTTGAGATTCGTATATATTTCAAATCAACTTTTTGGCCTGGTTCTATTACTGTATGAATGGGAAAAAATGAAACAAAACAAAACACTTTCTTCTAAAAGTGACCCATCCACTCCCTACCCCCAAAATGTGGCCTGGTAAGAGATAAAATAATTTTATGAATAGCAGTAAATCTTTGTGGAATAAGATTTTAATCTTTTTATGAAAACACGGGACATGCTTGTGGTTGCTGATCAGCTCTATGCAGAAATGATAGCGAATAGTAAGTATTCTAGTCATCTATTCTAATTAAAATTTAAATTGAAATCTAGGTTCTAATGAAGAGAAGCTTAGTGCTGGTCCTGTGGGAACTCTTCAGAGGGTAAGAGGAAAAATGCATAAAGGCAAAAAGAGATTTCATATAGACATTTTTCTCCTCCTATGTTTTACTTGAATATTAAATTTATGTATTTTTAGGAGCATGCTTTTCCTTGATGGAAGCCAATCACTGTCCTTTTGACATGGACATTCTCAGAAACATATCATATCCCAGTAGAGCAGAACCAATGGTGTCATTGTGGGCATGTTGGCATTATCCTTCTGACACCATGTCTTGGGGAAATGAGATGACAGCTCAGCTCTACCTGAGAATAGATTCATTACTACCAATCTTGGACATGTGATCTGGCTCATACAGGGCTCAATGTCAAAGGTTACTTCTGTGTTGGAAAAAAAAAAAAAAGAAAAAGTTGGATTGCTAAAGGGATAGAAAAGAAAGAATGAAACTAAAAACTCTATACAAATCTTATTGGGTTACTTTAAAAATAAAGCTAATCATGTGTGTTCTCATATTAATCCAAAATAAAAAACAATTTACTCTGAATGTCAAATTATTTTATAATGTCCAAATTATTTTATAATGTTTATAATGTCCAGAGCTTTTAGGAGCTCTTTGTTAAACACTGCACAGATACACACACTCAGGGAATACAAAGAGGTAACTTATTTAAAGCATTGACCAAGAAATAAAATGCGTGAAACAAAGACATTTCAAAGGGAAGTTGTCAAAATGATGATTTCTTACAAAATGCATTATTTTCATAAACATAACATAAATATAGGGATGGCAAAATGGAAAAATTCCTTATAGTATTTTAAAATACTCATATTCACACCACTTCAAAAAGATGTGATTTCAGCAACACTTTCGAATCAAATTCAACTATTTTTCTTAAACTATAAACTGCATTTATTATTGCAATGATGCTATCTGTGTGTCATTTCTCTGTCTTACAGAATATCTCCTGCTAGTTCTCCATATTTACTTTCTCGGGTTAATTGGGGAAGTGAAATTAATTCTCTATTCAGAATTCCTCCTAAGTCAAGAACAAAGGCATTTCATCTGCAGGAAAATATCTGAAGGCAGAAGCGGTTCTAGAAAGGTAATAAATACTGTGATGGGGCATCTTTCCCAGGCTGTGAACATTCCGTAGATGAAAGTTAGCAAATGTCTGTTGGATACTTTGAGTGGCAGCTGGCATGCTAGAAAGAGAGCTTACAGCTGAGCCCGGGTGAACAATAGGCAGCCGCTCTATGCAGAGAGGGGGCTGGGAAGGAACTTCTCCCAGCAACACCAAAGGAGGGAAAAGCTGACAAAACAGGCGCCCCCCCCCACACACACACACAAACAAGGGCAGATCTGACACAAACTACTTACAGAGTTTGATTAAAATGTACCAAAATTGTAATTTTTCTTTCCTTATTTAACTGTAAGACAGCCAGTGTTGCTTAATGTCAATGCTGTTAATGAAGTTGTCAGGCTTGTCACTTTCACTGAATACCAACTTTACTAAGAAACTGGTACTACAGTCACCTCCAGCGCTATACAATTAAATTTATCAAAGGGCACCCAGGCTTCAGACTACGCCAGATCTTTGAAGAATATCCCTATGACTTTTGAGTCTGCCCCATCAGAACAAATCAACTTGCTTGGTGAAAGACAGAGGCTTGAAAGAATCTTTGAGAAAATTTTATTTCAGACTTTCTCCTCCAAAGAGAGCAAACTAGAAAGTGAAGAATTCCAATTGTCCACCCGGAAGACCAGTGTCATTCACAGGATGTGTGGCACTTTTTGAGGCTTTCTGTGACTCCTTTTTACCAATATCTGTCTTCCTCATTCTAGGACTAGAGAATAAAATTTGACTATTTTCTCTTTTATAATTTTTTAAAAATTTAATTTTTAATTAAATCATAACTGTATATGTGTACGGGGTACAATATGATTTGATATACAATGTGGAATGCTTAAACCAAAATGATTAACATAACCATCACTTCACTTATTTTTTTTTGTGGCAAGACATTTATAATTCACTCTTAGTTGTTTTGAAATATACCCTTGCATTGTGCACCTTAGGCGATATCCCACCAAATAACCTCCCTCCTCCCACCAATTGCCCTCCCCTCTCTTTCCTCTCCCTTATTAGACTATATTTGTGCTTTATCATTCATATGAGAGTGTGTTTACATATTAGTTTCAGAATAGTATTGAGTACATTGGATTATTTATTTTTCCATTCTTGAAATACTTGAGTATTTTTTCCGTGTTCATCTTTCATTCCTTTGTTCTCTCACTCAAGAAATATTTAAGTGTCTCTATTAATATTGGACTAAGCAGTGTAGGTGATAAAAAGAAGAATAGATCTTCATTTTAGATATTCTAACAGAGTAGAAAAATCTCAATAAATAACTAACATCCGAGATAGAAAGTGGTAAACTCTGAATAGACTATAAAGTCTTATGGGCTGCAATTCATGCAGGAAGAAGAGAGAAGATGTGAGGCTTAGTCTGAACTGGGCTTTAGAGACTGAATGGGATTTAAATATTGGGGTATTTGCTCGTTTCTCTCTTCCAGAAACATTCTGACCTTCACATGACTGACTCCTTCTTGATTTTTAACTTGAGACCAAACATGATCCATTCAGAAATATCTTTCCCACTCACTGGAATGACATCCTTTAACTTGTTACCAAATCACCCTGTTTTCTCTTCTAGCACTTAACACTCTCTGAAATTCCTCTGTTTAAGTATTTATTTATCTACTGGTTTTACTCATTAGAATAGGTATTTTATCTCTCTTGACTAGTGCTGTATTCACAGGGCCTAGAATAGTAACAGACTTATAAAAAATGTTCCCAAAATGTAGGTGAATGAATGGAGTAAAACGGAGGAGGGAAACAAGATCCCAGGTAAAGAAACGAATATGTGAATTGGTGAGAAGGTTAGAGCACATGGGTATGTAGCCATGAGGTCAGGGTAGGAAATGCATTCTAAAAGGCAGATAGAGGCAGATTTTGAGAGTATTAAAGGATAATTTAAGGAATTTGGACTTTTTTTCTGTTGCAGGTATGTAGCAACAGATTTCAAAATAGAGGACTAAAAAGCAGGGTTTTTTGGGGGGGAGGGGCAAGATGGCCCACTGGAAGCAGCTTCCAACAGAGGCTCCTGTCCAAAAGGAAAGATAACCTCCAGAAACTGCACAATTGAGCTGAAGACTGGGAGCCCAGCTGAGAGAGAGAAGTGATAAATGGAGGTCACCTCTAAAGCAAGCTGCAACTTCAAGAAACCAAGCTTCTGGCAGAAAAACTGCACTAAAGTTTTCCACCATTCTGAACTTCCAGGACACCCTTCCTCCCTTACCTTACACACCAGAAGCCTGACCTCTGTTGAAACTGAGGGAGGAGGACTTGAGCAGCACCCACCCTCCCTATCTGCTGGACCAGGCAGCCCGCCAGGTAAGAGACTCTGGGGCCCCACCAAGCCCCTGCCAGCCCCCAGGCCAGGGACGATGCCGGGACTCCCATGCAGCTCTAATCAGTGCCCCACCAGAGGTCTGCCACCTGCAGCAACCAGGAACTCTGCTAGGGCCCCCAATTGGCACGCTGCCTGGTGTAGGCCCGCAGCCAACAGTGGCCAGGAAGTCCGCTGGGACTCCCATGTGGTGCCTATCTATGCCCTGCCCGGCCTCAGCTCACCACCCGCTGGAACCCCTGCCTAGCTCCAAACAGTGCCCCAGGCCTGCTGTCCACAGCGGCCTGGAACTCCACTCAGCTGGGACCCCCGCACGGCCCATGTTGGCACCCTGCTGGGCCTTGGCCCACAGCTAATAGCAGCCAGGAACTCCATCAGGGCTCCCATGGGGCCATGATTGGCACCCCACCAGGCCATGGCCCACTGCCAGCAGCGGCCAGGAAGTCCGCCAGGACTCCTGGGCAGCGCTAATCTGTGCACCACCTTGCCTCTGCCTGCCGCCCACTGGGACCACCCACTGCAGCTATGATCCACACCCTCTGGGATTCGGCCCTCTGCTCCTGCCTCCCACACTGGCCAGGGGCTCAGCCAGGAACCTGCGAGGCCTCCACCTGCCTACCTGGGCCAGGAACTCCGGGAGCCACACAATCTGCCTCCTCTCCTACCATCTCTGCCTACGCAGCAGCTCCATTTATCAGGCCAGGGACTCAGGAAACTGTATGACCTGTGCCCTCCCTCCAGAGCCCTCCTCCCAGCCAGAGACAGCTGGAGGCACAGACTCCCTTTGCAAATGCCACTGGGTGCCCCATCCCATGCACTGCTGCTTGATCTGGGTGTGTCACACTCAGGAGCTGCTCCCGAAGCCAGAACTCCCTGGGTGGGTCAGTCCCAGAGGAGCTACACAGGGTCACTCCCTACAAAGATCCAGCAACAACGGAGTGATCCTGCCTGGGTCTGATGTGGGAGAGATACCTTCCCAACTATGAGGATGGTCATAGGTAACAGGGAAAAATAATCATGAGGCAGAATCAACAGAAAACCTCTGGCAATATGAATAATCAGAGTAGATCAACTCCCCTAAGTTGAGGTAGATATAGCACAAGATCCCTTGCATAAGGAAATCAGAGTAGATCAACTCCCCTAAGGCAAGGTAGATATAGCACAAGATCCCTTGCATAAGGAAATGACTGAAATGTCAGAAATTGAATTCAGAGTCTAGATAGCAAGTAAGATCAGCAGAATGGAGGAAAAGATGGAATTAGAATTTCAAGCAGTAATTCAAAAGATGACCCAAAAATGTCTCAAGAATTCAACGAATTCAAAGACAAAATGACCAAAGATTTTGACACATTGAGACAAGAAGTTGCAGCCCTCAAAGATCTGAGAAATACAGTAGAATAACTCCAGATCTCTCTGATCAAACCTTTCAAGCTAGAAGAGAATGGTCATCGACCTTTAATCTAAAACAAAAGAACTTTCAACCCAGGATCCTGTACCAGCTAAATTGAGCTTCATTTATGATGGAGAAATTAAATACTTTAATGACATCCACATGTTGAAGAAATTTGCTATAACTAAATTAGCTCTCCAGGATATTCTCAGACCTATCCTCCATAATGAGCAGTGGAATACTCCACCACAAAAGTAAACTCACCCAGAAACTTTATAAAATTTCAACTTCTACAGTGATGAAAGAATTACAAATGTCCATTGGACTTTCTAAAGATTTATCATTACTTTCAAGTAATGTAAATGGTTTAAATTGTCCTCCAAAGAGGCATAGGTCGGCTGACTGGATACAAAAACTCAGGCCAGATATCTGTTGCATACGAGAATCTCATCATACCTTAAAAGATAAATTTAGACTCAAGGTGAAAGGATGGTCATCTACATTCCAGGCAAATGGAAAACAGAAAAAAGCAGATGTTGCAATCTTATTTGCAGATACAATAGGCTTTAAACCAACCAAAGTAAGGAAGGATAAAGACGGACATTTCATATTGGTTAAAGGTACTACTCAATATAATGAGATTTCAACTATTACTATTTATGCACCCAACCAGAATGTGCCTCGGTTTGTATGAAAAACTCTAGTAGACAGGAGTAACTTGATTTCCTCCAGCTCCATAGTACTTGGAGATTTTAACACTCCTTTAGCAGTTTTGGATAGATCCTCCAATAAGAAGCTAAGTAAAGAAATTTTAGATTTAAACTTAACCATTCAACAACTGGATTTAACAGACATCTACAGAACATTTCCTCCTAACGAAATTGAATATACATTCTTCTCATTCCCCCTTGGAACATACTCCCAAATCAATCACATCTTCGGTCACAACTCTAACCTCACCAAATTTAAAAGGGTAGAAATTATTCCTTGCATCTTCTCTGACCATCATGGAATAAAAGTTGAATTCAATAACAGCAGGAATCTGCATACTCATACAAAAACTTGGAAGCTAAATAACCTTATGCGGAAGGGTAACTGGGTCATAAATGAGATTAAGAAGGAAATTACCAAATTTTTGGAATAAAATGACAATGAAAACACAAATTATCAGAACCTCTGGGATACTGCAAAAGCAGTCCTAAGAGGGAAATTTATAGCACTGCAAGCCTTCCTCAAGAAAACGGAAAAAGAGGAAGTTAACAACTTAATGGGACATCTTAAGCAACTGGAGAAGGAAGAACATTACAACCCCAAACCCAGCAGAAGAAAATAAATAACCCAATTAGAGCAGACTTAAATGAAATAGAAAACAAAAGAATTATACAACAGATCAATAAATCAAAAAGTTGGTTTTTTGAAAAGGTCAATAAAATAGATAAACCTTTGGCTAACCTAGCCAGGAAAAAAAGAGTAAAATATCTAATTTCATCAAACAGAAATGGTAAAGACAAAATAACAACAGACCCCTCAGAAATCAAAAAAATCCTTAATGAATATTATAAGAAACTTTACTCTCAGAAATATGAAAATCTCAAGGAAATTGACCAATACTTGGAAGCACGCCACCTTCCAAGACTTAGCCAGAATGTAGTGGAAACATTGAACAGGCCTATATCAAGTTCTGAAATAGCACCAACTATAAAAAAAACTCCCTAAAAAGAAAAGCCTGAGACCACATGGCTTCACATCAGAATTCTACCAAACATTTAAAGAGGAACTAGTACCTATATTACTAACCCTCTTCCAAAATATAGAAAAAGAAAGAATACCACCCAACACATTCTATGAAGCAAACATCATCTTGATCCCTAAACCAGGGAGAGACCCAACCAATGTACCCAAGAGTACATTCTGTACTCTTGCCCAACAAGAAAAGAAAACTATAGACCAATATCACTAATGAATGTTGATGCAAAAATATTTAACAAGACACTAACAAACAGAATCTAACAACACATCAAACAAATTATACACCATGACCAAATGGGCTTTATCCCGGGGTCTCAAGGCTGGTTCAATATAGGTAAATCTAGAAATGTAATTCAGCACATAAACAGACTAAAAAATAAAGAACATATGATTCTATCAATTGATGCAGGAAAATCTTTTGACAATATCCAGCATCCCTAAATGATCAGAACATTTTAAAAAATTGGTATAGAAGGGACATTTCTTAAACTGATAGAGGCCATCTACAGCAAACCCACAGCCAATATCGTATTGAATGGAGTTCAATTGAAACTATTTCCACTTAGATCAGGAACCAGGCAAGATTGCTCATTGTCTCCATTGCTCTTCAACATTGTAATGGAAGTTTTAGCCATTGCAATCAGGGAAGAAAAGGCGATCAAGGGTATCCACATAAGGTCAGAAGAGATCAAACTTTCACTCTTCACAGATGATATGATTGTATATCTGTAAAACACCAAAGATTCCACTACAAAACTTTTAGAAGTGATCAAGGATAGGGGGGAGGAGCCAAGATGGCGGTCTGTAGACAGCTTTCTGCAGACGCTCCTGTCCAGAAGGAGAGTTAAAGGACAGAAATTTAGTGAGAAAGCCAACGGTTTGGTGCTGAGCCAAGAGACAAGGTCGAGGAATGCACATCAACCCTGCTAGAGTGACCTGTGACCCCAAAGATACAAATAAAAGGTACAGAGCATATCACCAAGCGGAAAGGAGTCCCCTCCCCCAAGAGAACAGCTCGCAGTATATGCCATACCTCCATACAAACAAGCGAGCAGAGTTCAGATGTCCTCCCACTCTACCCCATGGGAGAGACCCTCTAAAAACCAGACCTCTTTCCCCTGTGC
>CAUYON010036467.1:0-13739 GCA_963573935.1 Arctocebus calabarensis
AATACTATTCATCAGTAAAAAGAAATGTTTTACTGAGCCATGAAAAGACACAGAGAAACCTTACATGCATATTGCTAAGTCAACAAAGCCAATCTGAAAAGGTTACATACTATATGATTTGAATAGTATGACATTCTGGAATTGATTTTTTTTTTTTCATATGGACAGCATTGTCTCAAGTTCCCATCTACCTAAACTTCATCAAAAGTTTAGAACAAGCACAACTAGAACTAGAACAAGCACAACTCTATCTCACATTGTAAATATAATATCTATAAAGGAAGATTCAGAGATTTGAGGAAGCGTCAAACAGGGGTAAAAAGCATGCAGAGTAATAATAAGTTCTTCCTTTAAACGATGTTTATGCCCTAAAGATGGCTGGGACCTCCTCAGCCTCACAAGTCGGTAAGGACTGAGCCACCTAAATAAAGTGATGGTTTGGCATGAGTTTCCCCCCTGCAGTGATCAGACTTGGGGCGTCTCTATAGTTAGAGCTGCAACATTGCCCTCGAGACAACAGTCGGAGCGTTGTTTCTATGTTAACAAAAGCTACAGATGCAAGCACACAGCCATATAATTCATGTATCTGCTTCTGCAGAATGAAGTGATCATCATGAAACTTATTTTCCTACTGCCCAACATGCAAAATGCAAGCTTGATGAAAAGAGCAAAGATGTAAGGCTGGAATATCCAAGAAGCAGGGGATGAAGATTCTAGTCGTGTTGTGTGTGTGCACAGCAGCTGCAAGGCTCGCCAAGCTGAATTTTATCACACTGACTTATATTTTACATGCCACGTTTTCCCCTTTAGCACATTTCAGCAACTGCAATGGGACAAATCAATACAGCTAAATCCTTAGCCCCTGAGCTAAGAAAATTCCCTTTCACAGCTCGTTGGAGTGAGAGCCACAGAAGTTGGGAGGAGAGAAAAGAAGGAAAAGGAAGTTAGGTAGGAAAAAGAGAGTTGCTCTTCTCTTTTAAAAAATTTCAAATCAATGTGGGCGTACACACGATTGGATTCCATAGTTTGCATTTGTAAGATTCAAATCCCATTAGAAGGTGTGTCCCACCCCAGGCAGTGTGCCATATAACCATGCACTGTACCCTGTGGGTGGGGATTTATCCAACCCCCTCTTCCCCCCTGCTTGAATGTCACTGAGTTTTCTTTCATGTAAGTATATAGGGGTTAATCGGCTAGTTCCAGTTTAGTACTGGGTACACGTGGTGCCATTCTTGTGACACTTCACGAAGAGAATGAGAGATTTTACAAGGAAATCTGTATGTTTGCCTCTGGTGCTGTTAGAAACAACTGTGGTTTCCTTATCTGAAGGCTTCAGGATGGGTCAACCCTCCAGCATCCACACTAATCTATTACCATTACAACACAACTGTTGTAATGCCTACTCTGGAAGGTAACTGTTGTGACATCAACTTTGAAAAAAATGTTTTCAGCATTAGCGCCTAGAGAGGAGTGTACCCATAAAGAGAATAGAGAGGAAACATGTGGCCAAGCTGTGGACAACGAGATGAGTCCAGAACTGATTTTGCCCCAAAGGAGACCTGGAAGCAGAAGCTGAATGTGCAAAAGATAAATCTCTAGAAATAAAGGTTGCAAAAGGGGCCAGAGTGATGTCAGCCTGGGGGCACCTGTGACATAACTGTGTGTGTGCTCTGTTGCCCTGAGGAGTGAAAAATAGCACAAGAGGATCCCAAGTGTTTGAACAGGACACTCCACCACCCGCGTGCACACACAGACGCACACAGAGACACCCCTTTCTAAACTCGCTCCACCAAGAAGCCTCACTTACACCCACATGCTCACCTGTCCCATACAGGGCAGGACTCAGACATCATTTCACACGCGCCTTCAAGGACACAGGCTTACTCTGTCCCACGTGGTACCTAATGCTCTAAGTTTGCAATTAATGCTACATCACGAATAATTATTAGATCCCTTAACACTTTAAACTAACATTAGAATAACATATTAAATCAAATGTCGTAAGTAATATTGAGCAACATTGAGCTGAAATGCCTCTTCAATAAAATCCACAGAAACGTGGCAGAGATCCCCAAAGTTTTCTATGCAAACCTAGCAAATCAACGTCGGTTGTATTTTCATTCTGATTCTCACAGCGGAATAGAAATACTTTTAAATATGTCTGGAGTCAAAGCTTTCTTCCACTTGGGGGTTTTGTTTTATTTTGTCTTGCTGTGTGTTTTTTTTCTTTTAAAACCACAGCGATGGAGGCGGCTTTGGGTAGAAAAAATAGCACACACTTAAATATAGAAGAGAGGGGTCAAAAAACAATTTGAATTCAAATCCATTTTCTAAAAATACATATTTCCTTTTTGATTTCTACACATTTTATACGACTTTAGGATTTTCCTGCAAAGTCAAGATAAGCGCTGGTTTTTATCTGGCAAGGGTGTTTCCATCTCCGAAAAACAATTCAGGTCAACAACCACAATAACAGTAAACACAATAGCCCAGGGTATAAAAAAGGAAAATTCATGATTTCACATTCAATAGATAGGGCTCTAACTCAACCTTAAGAAAAAACTAACAATACACAGAGTTCCCTTTACAAGTCTAGTTTTGTTAACCATTTAATGGCAACTGAAAGTTTCTATTAACTTTTTCTCATTAAATGTATTCTGCTTCTTTACTGGGTTTTGTTGATGTTTTAATGAAACGATTTTAGGAGGTACATTTCTAATGACTACTTTGAAAAATATCGCAAGTCAAGTTTTTACTGTATCAAAATCAGGCAATTACCTGGAAATGCCCATAATTGAAAATGCAATGTAAACTCTAACAAACCATTCTATTGTGTTTTAAAGATAGGATAATTAGTACAGTTATTATTAAACTGTAGGCTATGGTGAGAGGTGCCATACAGATTTCCAGATAGATCATAAAAAGCACTGTGAAAAAAGAAATTAATTAAGTGGTTTGCGCAAGCAGAAAACAGTATCTGTGATAAGGAGATAGTCAAAGGGGGGAAGAAATAAGGAGAGAGATGTGTTTTGTAACTCTGATTAATATTAGACAATGTGTGTTGGAATAAATATTCAGTAAAGGTAGATTTCCCTACACACTTGAGTCTGCCCATGAGTTTGAGGCATGGTGACTTTCTACTATTTTTTAAAGTTTTCCTCTTGACAGCACTGGGGAAAAATCCTTCATAAACATGGAAGTGGGTGTAAGGAACAATAAGAAAATCCTCTTTGACTGAAGAAAAAAAATCCAACCCCCTGCTTATGCTTTAGTTGCTAGGAATACAGAACTCTTTTCAAGGTTGTTTTGTATTTAAGTCATGAGCTTGCTCACAATTTTCTGATTAGTACACTCTGTTTTAACCCACAAATGAATAAAAGCGTTGTTCTATTTTCTGCAAACTTTGCAATGCTTTGGGAGGATCTGAGATAATGAAAAAGAAATCAAATGATAGGGAGCAAAAAATTAGGAACACAGCTTTGACTTCACATTAAAAAAAAAAATTGTTTTTAAAGCAGGGAATATAGGATTGTTTTTCTACCCACAATGCCTGAAATGAATTAAGCCTTTTGCAGACGCTCAGAAAGTTTTTGTTTCCGATGAAAGAAAGGTAGGAAAAAGGGACATTGTTTACTTCTGAAACGTGGGTTGAAACTGTTCCAAAAAGACATTCGTGTCTTAACTCAAGATTCTTCATGCAAAATCTGTCCCATCTACCACTGGTGTCTACACACAAATCCGATGGCATTTATGGAGAACCTACTATGTATGAGGATTGCTCTTTGGGGTCTGTCATTCTGTATTAGCCTTTAACGCTACCGCGGAGAATCTCCAGGGGCTGTGAGCAGGTGGATCTAGTAACAGCACACAACCCCGCCCAGTAACACGAACTCCATCCAGCACATTATCCCTAGAACAGTTCCTGGAAGAGAAATTGCACTAGGTAGGAACATTAGCAAAGCAAAGGGATGGGTTTCAACAGAAATTGCATCTGACAAGCAGCCCTCCTAGTCTTACCATCAGCAGCCCACCACTCCGTTCAAAGCGGGGCTCTGTGTTAGCTCTGGGGGCCCCGTCCCCTCCACAACTCCACCCTCCATGCACCCTCCTCTTAGACTAACAGTGCTGCCAAGTCAGGGGCCATCAACCTTTCCACCGTAGCCTTCAGCTCTGTGGGAAATGGAAGCCAGAGTGAAGGATATGCCAACAGCTGGGCCACCTCCGTCCATTCTTAGGGGCTTTGGGACTCAGGAAAGACGTTAAGCTTCTCTCTGCTTCTCCCCGCTACGTTGTCAGAAATACACGCTCCTTAAAGATGTCAAATTTCCTTTTCCGTGTACTTTTACCGACCAGACATAGGATACGAAGGCTGCAGTGGTTTTAAAAAAATGCTCCTTATGGGTGAACTTTTTGTGAATACTGTAATAACCACCTAAATAAATGAACCTGCTATGCCTTATGAAGGTAACAACGACTTGTTGATAAAAATTGTATTCATGCTAATAAGTAAAAACTAAAATAGAAGTTAAGAGGTCTAGCAAAATTTAGTGACTAAACAAGACTTATTTAAAATGGAAAAACCAAGAAACAGTGATGTATGCCTTCTCGGAAACAAGAGTATCTAAGATATTTAACTGAAGGGGAAAAAGACTGTTCCAGACATGTAAACGGCCAAAGCAAACAGCAAATTGTTAACAAAGGAGTTTTATTTAAAGATTCTGAATTTCCTTTAAAACGTTAAGGTTTTAACAGTCCTTGCTTACGCCCACCACCGCTGAAAAGCACATTAACACCAGCGAGGACGAGGAGATATCCCTTCTCAAGTTCATTTTCTAGTTCAACTGGGTATTAGAATCTCAATTCTAATCTACAAAAGTCATTGTTCTCTTAATAGTTTTCTATTTAACTGAATATTTATATACATGGAGTATTTAAGAGCACTTCAGCACTATTATGATCACGCCCCATTTCCTCCATCCTATGAACTACTTAGAACAGTGGTTCTCAACCTTCCTAATGCCGCGACCCTTGAATACAGTTCCTGGGGGTCGCGGCCCACAGGTTGAGAACCGCTGCCTTACAACTTACGGCAAAGAAAGTTTAAAGTCTCATGCTTCCTGAAATAATTGGACTTAGCTTTTAAAATGGAATACATAAATGTTTGAGAGTGCTATTTTAAAAATTCTGTTTCGTGACAAACTCTTTATGTTCGGCCTTCAAAGTGTAATTCATTAAGAAAGATGAGAAGCTTTTTAAAAATGAATGTGTCCAACGACTGTTGTGAAATTGGAGAGACGGCGTCCCCTCTGATAATGAGCACTTAACAAGCTTCCTTTATATCATAAAAAAGAAGGGTCAGGAGGAGAGAGGAAGGCGAGGAGAAAAAAACTAAGAGAAATAGATGTTTGTAGCCAAGAGACAAATTGGACTTTGAAAGAGCTGAGGAAATCTAGGGAAGATTAAATTTACTCCATATATCTCCGAAGGGCAGGAGAGGGACCATTAGAACAAAGTCAACGGAGGAGGGGGAAAATTTAGGCTTAATATGAGAAAGAAGAATTTTCTATTAAAATGGAATATAGTGCCTTATGAAGTAATAAACACAGCATCCCTAGAGGAAGCTGAAATATTCCTTCACAGGAACGCTGAAATTGTGAATTTCTCTACTGTATGGGAAACAGAACTGAGAAGCCAGCTAAGTGAGTCTACGTATTACATGGTTTTAGTCAAATGTGTTGAACACTTTTAGAAAGGTTAAAAAAAAACAAAAAACTGTAGGTCAGCATTCTTCAATTACTATATTATACGGTAGAGCCTAAATAGCTGACCTTCTCCCGCCTTGATCACTTCTTTTGAGTTGGTCTAATCTTGCCAGGCTGGACAAGGCACCATGTGTATGTGTCAGTACATGTGGCCTAGTTCCTTATGCTAACCACCTCCATCCATTGACCAGTTTGTTACAGTCCCTTGGGTGGTCAACTTACAGAGGTCTTACTGTAATTTACATGTCAGTGATGGACATCATCCGTATTTTAGGGCCAGCATCCATATTCCCTCTCCTGGGAGGGCTAGCTTGCTTTCCCCTTTGAAATGCACCCGGTCCCTTTGGTTTGAGGGAGGTTTATCTAGACCTTCACCTTGGGCTTCAGACGAGGGCATCTCACTAAAATCAGGCCCCGACAAATAACCACAGAACTTTTGTTCAAACTACTGGAGAAGGAACGTTCTTTCTGCTGAAATGGCTGGGGTCATCTTGTCACCATGAGGAAAGGGGCTATGCAGAGAAGAGAGAGGAGAGGCAACCTGACCACAGCCCCCAGGCCCATCGACACCCACTCTTCTCAGCCATGCAAGCCAGTAACTCATCCTCTTTTCTACTTTAGCTAGTTTGTGTTGAGTTTCTGTCACTTGCAACCAAAAAAATGCTAACTGATGTCCAAGGAGGAAATAGCAAGAAAGGATGCTTGAACATCTAAACAGGCTAATCATCTAGTTTGTTGTAGGTTTTGATCTTTAAAATCTAAAGCAGGGGTGCCTAACCTGAGGCCTGTGGGCTGCATGCAGATTATTTGAGGACTGTTTTATCTGTGGTGTCCTATATTGGAAAAAGTATGCATGGGCCTTTTCTTTCGTTCATCAGCTTTCGTTAGCCTTTGTGCGTTTAATGTGTGGCCCAAGACAACTCTTTTTCCAATGTGCAGTAGAAAAAAGGTTGGACACCCCTGAGATATTCCCCTGGTACCCTTCAAATGTTCTCATTTTCTTCAGTATGACTATTTTCCAGTTTGCATTGAACCCACTTTGCTCCAAACTTCCTGCCTCGCTTACCCGTAAGCCCTCAAGAAGTTCTCCCTTGATTTATCTTAATTTTCCCAAGAAAGAAAGGGAATGGGACACTTTTCAGAGGTGGCAACAGTCCCATTCATGAAAAGCAGACAGTTCTGTGGCACAGCCCTGCCATGTACCATGTCACACAAACCACAGCTGGTTAGGAGTAAGATCAACTGGTTAGATCTTATCTGTTTAGATGAACTGGAAATTTCCTCTCTAACTGGAAAAGACTATTTTAAAACCCAGGATTCCAGAAATAGGTTTGTCAAGCTGTACAGGTTGACTGTTTTGAAACCATCTGCCAGGCCAAAAGAATCACAGTTTTCTCAATGAGCCTTCGGGCAGTGACTTGGGAGGTTTCAAATCGCCTCATCCCACACTTAAGTGTTCTGCATTTTTGAACATTTTTAAATCCTTGTTCAGATTTTCCTAGCAAACTAAAAAGTGATGCATTTTACAAATTTTAATACAACCTGGCAAGGACCACGTTGAAGATAAAATCTCATCGGTGAGGATAATTATTTCTAACCTTCTACAGGACAAAATAAGGTAGAAAGAGATAAATACATAATTCATTATATTCCTATCTGATCATTATCTAATTGTGTCTCATTATATTAATCACAACACCGTCTTTTAGAAAAGACTAAAACAAGTTTCCCAAAAGAATAAATCTTCTGCAATTTTCCCTGATCGTGCATGTCATGTAAATATGCCCATCATGTACTTATGGCGGCTTAGGGATGGCGCCCCTGGAGCCCAAATGCAGCCGCTCGTAATAGAAAGGAAGCATCTGATTTGTGGGACAAAGTGCCACGTCCACACAAAGCCTCGCGCTTTGGGACAGGAAAGGAAGAATAATGCTGTATCCACTGGTAGCTGCAGGGGGACTTTTCGGGAGGCAAAATGGCATTACTTGAGTTGGAATTGGGCCAGGACACTGGGGCTAAATACTTCGACTCTTATGGAAAGTGCCCTGGGATTGTTAATGCCCTTGAGACGTCAGGACCTCCGTTCTGTGTCTTCTGTGAAAAGAAAAGCTGATTAGATCAGTTAAGTAAATCTCTCAGTGGGCTTCTTTAGCTTCTGATTATCTAGATATGCTCTAATCACCTTCAGACTGCCCTGGTTAAAATTAATGACAGATTAATGTAAGGCTCTCCAAGATATCAAAGCACCAAAATATATACTACCTCAATAATATATCACATATATATATTTTTCATTTGTTTCCCAGGGGATTAATTTAGAGCTCCAACAATTTCTACTTGGACTCAATCATGCTGTTTTTAAAGAGTACATAATATCCCAATTATCCCATTGCCCTTATCTTTATGGGTCTCCAGAGGACAGATAACCTAAGTGGGTGATTAGATTTAATACCACACCCCAGAAACCAAGGTCCCATTTCAACAGACACACTTTAAAATTTAAAAAAAAAAAAAAAAAATGTTTTTAGAGTACCTCCAAACATAAAACCTCTTATGTTATTTACTAAAACCCTTAACAGGACTTCAAACACAATTATTCATCTGCTTTGCCATATAAAAATCTAGACTCTATTCAGATTTCTTAGGGGAATAAAAAATGCAAGAATCTTCATTTAGGTAGCAATTTTAAAAATCATAAATATTCTAAACCAGTATACACATCTAAGAAGGGAAACATCCCTTATATCATACATACAAATACTCTCTTAAAAATGGGTTTGGGGGGCATGTCGCTGAAAAATATTCTCAGGTGAGTTGTTCTTCCCTCTTGTAATCACCCTTCCCCAATAAAAAGAGACAAATCCCGGTAGTTCTGTCTCTTTTTTCCCCCTAAAATCTTAATTTACAAATGCATTTCTATGTCCTCCTTGAGTGAGTTGTTTTTCTCCTTTCCAAAAGGACGCTGAGGAATTTTCTTTGGACCAGGGGGCATTTCTGTGCTGAGGCTTGAGTTTTTCATCCGCAAAATGGGACAGCTGGCACAGATCTGCCCTTCTACACCAGGCTGCACATTATAATCACCTAGGATGCTTTTACAAATATTAATCCCTTGACCCAGCCTCCTGAGGGTCTGATGCCGTTCTGACAGGTGGTAATGATTGACAGTGACTAAGCTAGGTAGCTTCCGGTACCAGTTTTCCAGGGCTGCCTAACAAGTCACAGCTCGGGGGCTGCAAACCACAGCAATTTATTCCTCCCCAGTTCTGGAGGTCAGATTTCCAAAGTCAAGGCTTGGATAGCGTTGGTTTTTTCAGGAGGTTCTGAATTAGGTTCACATTCCCCTCCCAGCTTCTGAGGGCTGCCGTCCTCCCCCTGCCTTGGCTCACAGGTGCGTCTCTCCGATCTCTGCCTCTGGCCTCTTGCGGCCTTTGCCTCTGTGTCTCTGTGTGTCCTTTCCTGTGCTGTCTCTAACAGGGGTACCTGTCTTTGGATTGAGCGCCTACCCTAGGCCAGCATGTGCCCATCTCAAGATCCTTACCGCAAGTACAAGGTCTAACAATTAAGTTCAAGAACTCATCCTAGGAAAAGTGCTGCGTCTGCAAGACTCTTGTAGCCAAGAGGGTCACATTCTGAGGTTGTGGGTGGACGTGTCCCTCGGGGGTCACTATTCAGCCTCTTACACGGGAGGTGACACTTTTGTCAGAAGCCATTGACAAAATACTCTGGAACAGGTGATACGAAAACTAAAAGGCACACAGAACAGAGGCCAGAGAGGCTGCTGTATAAGGAAAAGAAGTGACAGGAGAGAGAGGCAGAGGCGAGTGTGCCAAGGTGGCTCGGGGCCAGCTCCCAGAGGCAGCCCAGGGCTCAGCTGTCAGGTCACCTCTCCTGAAGTGACAGACTGACTGAGTCAAGAGATTAGCAGCCGCTGCAGTGCACAGTTCCTCCAGTGCCCTCTCTGTGCTGGGACAGAGGCTGGGACACATCGTGTGACCTCCATGAGGAAGGACCACCGAGTTTGAAAAGGCCTTCCGGAAGGCCTCTCAGGAAGTCATCTCTTCCCCCACCCTGGGAAAAGTCTTCATTTATCATATTCAATCATCTTACTGCTTTGGGGTTTTGTTTTTTTCTTTCATAAATATTACGAGGGTACAAATGTTGTAGGTTGCATGGATCACTTTTGCAATGCTCGAGTCCTGGGTAGAGGTGTGCCCATCACCCGGATAGTGTTTACCGCACCCGTTTAGGTAGGTTTTTGTCCCTCCCCTCTTCCCCTTCCCCCTTGGTTGGTTTCCACTGAGTTCTAATTCCCTCTACTCATCAGTCAGTTCCAATTTCATATGAGTATTCTTAAGGTTTTCTTTTCCTTACTGCGGCTCACCCCAAAGAAAAACAAATCCTCACACCTAATGGATTTCTAGACAACCCATTAACACATATAGCACACAGGAAAAGGATGATAACGCTATAAAATACCTACTACAGCTATAATTTTTTTTTATGCCAATCTATATTACTTACTTCTTTCAACATTCTGTTCAAAATCTCTGCCACTTCAGGATCCCTCCCTGTGTCTAGGCCAACTGGGTCCACAACCTTCAGCATAAACATTTACCATTTTGTCTGTGTCTGCTTTTGTTTCCTGATATGTTTACCCCACACATCCCTGAGTCCTGTGCAATCTGGACCCAATGAGGCTGAAATCCTGCCATTGGCTTCTGTGAGATTCCTGGAAGGGAACAGTGTCCTCTGAAGATGACACTGCCCCCCTCCACCCCGCTTCTCATCTGCTCACTCAACAGCCTTCATATCAATTTTTTAGAAAGAAGAAAGTAGGATGAAAGAAATGTTTCTCTTCTGAAATAAGAATGGTGCATCCCTTATGCACACACAATGGGAACACCTGGTACCACATCCACAAAGGGGTTTGGGAACGAACGCGTACATCAGCACTAAGGGGAAAAGGTCCTTTCAAACACCCACATTAGTTTCCTTAAAATGGCTGGAGACGGAGTGGGGTGTGTCACTTGCTGATACGGGAGAAGCTGTATGTAAGGGGAGAACTTGTGTTTCTCCCCGGTCTGTGACGTTACACCCAATGGTGATGACCTCACCTAAGCAACCTGCCACAATGAGATGACAAGATGTCCTTCCAGAAATACGATATAGTGGCCCCAAAGTGGAAGCTTGTGCCCCTGGTCCAGAGTGCAAACCGTGTGCCCAGAGGGACCCTCGTCTTCCCCAAGCCCTAGCTTCAGCAATCTAGAGATTCCAGTTTTGCTAATGACTTGAGGGCAACTCAATCACGGGCTGGAAGATTTTCTCAAGCCCAGGATATCACCCTCTTAAATCGCCAATCCTCTTAGATTTAGCTCCTCTCAGAAAATATTTGTAAATCGCAAACTTGATAAAGGATTGAGATCCAGAATATAAAGAACTCTTAGAACTCCACAACAAAAGAACACACCATCCAATTAAGAAACGGGCAGCGGAATTGAATAGACATTTCCCCAAAGAAGATAAACACATGGCCGATAAGGATGTGAAAAGACACTCGACATCACTGATCATTAGAGAAACGCAAACAAAAACCACAACGAGATACCGCTTCACACCCACTCGGATGGCTATTATTTAAAAAGGGGGGAGTGTTGATGAGGATGTGGGGAAACTGGAACTAGGGTACATCGTTCGTGGGAATGTAAAATGGAAGAGCTGCTGTGGAAAATAGTACAGCAATTCCTCAAAAAAGTCAACACAGAAATACCATACAACCTAGCAATTCCACTTCCGGGTATATAACCAAACAAATAAAACAGAACTAAACTAAAAAGTAGAAACTCAAGCAAACATTTGTACAGTCATGTTCACAGCTGCATTAGCTACCATAGCCAAAATGTGAAAGCCACCCAAATGTCCATCCATGAATGAATAAAAAAGCAGAAGGTGATCTACATGTACATACACACAAGGGAATACTATTGAGTCTTATAAAAGGAAAGAAATTCACACTCCAACATGGGTGAACCCTGAGGATAAGGGAAATAAACCAGTCACAAAAGAACACACACTATTACGAGTCCACTTATATGAACTCCGTGTATTAGTCATATTCATAGAGACAAAAAGGAAAATGGTGATTCCCAGAGGCTGGGGAGGAGGAATTGGGCGTGAGTGTTTAATGACCATGGAGTTTCAGTTTGGGAAGACGAAAAAGTTACAGAGATGGATGGTGGTGATGGTTGACAAGAGACTGAATATACATAATGTCACTGAACTATACACTTAAAAGCGTGAAAATGGTAACTTTATTTTTATTTTATTAAATCATAGCTGTGTACATTAATGCATTTATGGGGTACAAGGTGCTAGTTTTATATACAATTTGAAATACTTTCATCAGACTGGTTAACATAGCCTTCACCGCATTTTCCTAGTTATCGTGCTAAGATATTTATATTCTATTCTGTTCCTTAGTAGATTTAACATGTACCCTTGTAAAATGCACCATAGGTGTTGTCCCACCAATTGCCCTCCCTCCATCCAACCTCCCTCCTCCCCTCCCCTCCCCTCCCTCTCCTCTTTCTCCTTCCTCTTGGGCTATAGTTGGGTTATAGTTTTAATTTGGAAGTGTGGGTGCTTATAAATTAGTATCATAGTAGGGCTGAGTACATTGGATACTTTTTCTCCCATTCTTGAGATACTTTGCTAAGAAGAATATGTTCCAGCTCCATCTGAAAACAGTAACTTTAATGTTATGCATATTTTACCACAAGAAAAAAGTGATGTATAAAAAAAATTGCCAAGTCCAAAAAATGAGCTACATTATAATCCATACTAAATTCAAAATTAAAGCAAGTCGTGGGGGTCCACTTGCTTTTTATTCTGAACAGTGCAAAAAATCACATTAAATCTACTTCTCTTTAAAAACATAAAATAAAAGAGCGGAATCAAAGCTCCCTCCCCCACCTTATCCTCTTCATAATGAGACATATTTTAATTTGCTTTTGCTAGCTGTCATTTTTGTAATCAGCATTCAGCTGGTGTTCTGGGGGTTCCCACTCACCTTTCACACCCTTCCTTTTCCTCTGTGCCTGGCTTCCATCTCGTTCCTAAGTCCCCTAGTACCGGTCACTCCCACCCACACACCTGGGAAGTCAGAGGCAATCTCTACCCTCTGGGGTAAGCAGTGTTAGCAAATCATGTTGACGATTCGCTCTTAGAAAACCAATAATACTGGCTCGGCGCCTGTGGCTCCGGGCTAAGGCGCCAGCCACGTACACCTGAGCTGGTGGGTTCGAATCCAGCCCAGGCCTGCCAAACAACAATGATGGCTGCAACCAAAAAATGACCAGGTGCTGTGGTGAGTGGCTATAGTCCCAGCTACTTGGGAGGTAGAGGCAGGAGACTCACTTGAGCCTAGGAATTGGAGGTTGCTGTTAGCTGTGATGCCACAGCACTCTATCCAGGATGATAGTTGAGCCTCTGTCTCAAAAAAAAAAAAAAAAAAAAAAAAGGAAGGAAGGAAGGAAAGAACACAAACAACCAAAATATCAGGGCAAGTGGATTCTGCAGAGTCAGGGCCGTGACGGGGATGCTGACACATGAGCGTTGGTTCTGAAAGTCAGCTTTGTGGGGAGTGGACGGAGGAGGATGTCGGAAGAAGGGAATGTATTCTGTGGGAGATAGAAAAGAAACATAATGGAAAAGGCAAGGATAGAACCAGAAGCTTATCTCAAATTAGACCTTAAAAGAGTACAATGTGGGACGGGCGGCTCCTGTGGCTCAGCGAGCAGGGCGCCGGCCCCATATACCGAAGGTGGCGGGTTCAAGCCCGGCCTCGGCCGAACTGCAAAAAACAAAAAAAATAGCCGGGCGCTGTGGCGGGCGCCTGTAGTCCCAGCTACTAGGGAGGCTGAGGCAAGAGAATCGCTTAAGCCCAAGAGCTGGAGGTTGCTGTGAGCAGTGTGACGCCAC
>CAUYON010036469.1:0-13833 GCA_963573935.1 Arctocebus calabarensis
ACAGGGTGGCCATAAAGTTTGTGTGTAGTTTAAAATTGCATATGGGGGCTCGGCGCGTATGGCTCAACGGGCTAAGGCGCCAGCCACGTACACCTGAGCTGGCAGGTTCGAATCCAGCCCAGGCCCACCAAACAACAATGACGGCTGCAACCAAAAAATGGCCAGGCATTATGGCGGGCGCCTGTAGTCCCAGCTACTTGGGAGGCAGAGGCAAGAGACTTGCTTAAGCCCAGGAATTGGAGGTTGCTGTGAGCTGTGATGGCACAGCACTCTATCCAGGGTGATAGCTTGAGGCTGTGTCTCAAAAAATAAATAAATAAATAAATAAATTAGCCAGGCATTGTGGCAGGCATCTGTAGTCCCAGCTACTTGGGAGGCTGAGGCAAGAGAATCGCTTAAGCCCAAGAATTGGAGGTTGCTGTGAGCTGTGACACCACCGCACTCTATCAAGGGTGACATAATCAGACTCTGTCTCAAAAAATAAATAAATAAATAAAATAAAATTGCATCTGGACTTTATGGCCACCCTGTATATATACACACCCATACTGGGTTCTATTACCTTTTAGCAGAATATGAAATCTTTTAGAAATTCAAAATAAATAGGTTATAATACCCGTGTATTTTATATAATTTACATGTCGTAGTTTACCCTTTCAAAGGGTAACAATTTAGTGGTTTTAATATAGTCACAGAGTTGTGCAGGATAACTTTACAGAAGCCTTACATCCATTAGTCATTAGCACTTAACTTCCCATTCCTCCCACCCTCCAGCCCATAACAAACACTCATCTATTTTTGGGTGTACAGATTTGCCTATTCTGTACATTTCATATAAGTGGAATCAAATAATATGTGGCTTTTCTGGGTCTACCAGTTTCTTGGATAGTTAGAATACTTTTGAAGTACCCTAGATCCTATAGAGAAAGATGTTTACCTATATTTCCTACCAAAAAACCCCCACAAGTTGCTTATTTGAAAAAGAATAACTATAAAAGTGGGATGCAGTGGTTCATGCTTATAATTCCAGCACTTTGGGAGTTTGAGCTGGGAGGATCCCTTGAGCCCAGGAGTTTGAGACCAGCCTAGGCAGCAGAGCAAGACCTTGTCTTTACTAAGAAAATTTCTTTTAATTAGCTGGGTAGGATGATTGGTGGTGCATGCCTGTAGTCAGGAGACTGAGCCAAGAGGATCCTTTGAGTCCAGGAGTTTGAGGCTGCAGTGAGCTACAATTGTGCCGCTGTACTCCATCCAGCCCGGAACAGAGCGAAACCCTGTGTCTAAAAACAAGAATAACTATAGACCCACGTCATTGACTGACGGCCTGCCAAAAGAGATGTTTTGTTTGGCCAGATCAGTGCTTTAAAAACTGTTTTTTACATAAACCTATATATATCCTGAGACTAAAGGCCTAAAGGAGGAGACGGGGAAAGACCGGGAGAGAAACGGAGAGAGCTGCTCTCTCCCCACTAGAATTCTCTCCTTTACCAGGAGCTTTAGTGTTTTCTGTATTCTTTTCTGTAAATAAATTCTGTCTTACCACTGGGGGATGGGGGGGAGATAATGTAATGAAGAATAGTAAAATACATGTATAAATAAAGAAAAAAAAACTTTTTTATTAGGCAAGGCATGTGCTTTTCTATTGTCACCGACCTACCACTACAGTGTCACATAAAGCAGCTTCACGTGTTTAGTCCACTGGCCTCAGCCTCTGAAGCGTCTGAGTTAGTGACTCCTATTCAGCTCACAAATCCCACCTATTATTAGCCTTTCTTCCAGACAAGGAGTTTAGGGCAGTGCCTGTGGCTCAGTGTGTAGGGGGCCAGTCCCATATACCGAGGGTGGTGGGTTCACAACCTGGCCCCAGCCAAACAGCAATAAAAAAATAGCCGAGCGTTGTAGCGCCTGTAGTCCCAACTACTGGAGAGGCTGTTGCAAGAGAATCACCTAAGCCCAAGAGCTGGAGGTTGCTGTGAGGCGTGACACTACAGCACTCTACCGAGGGTGACAAAGTGAGACTCTGTCTCTAAAAAAAAAGACAAGGAGTTTAAAGTGCTCTTGCTTGTCTACTTTCAGGAAGCTGTCATTCAATTAGCTATGATGGATAAATGAAATCCATCCTAGTCCAAGTGATTGGACTCAGTAAATGGCTTAGGAGTAGCTCCTCTATCCATCTATTTAGTGGAGTATTTACTAACCTCAAAGAGTTAAGGGTAAGTGTCATCCTTAATCTAATAATTTTTTTTTTTTTTTTGAGACAGAGCCTCAAGCTATTGTCCTGGATAGAGTGCGGTGGCATCACAGCTCACAGCAACCTCCAATTCCTGGCTCAAGTGATTCTCCTGCCTCTGCCTCCCAAGTAGCTGGGAGTATAGGCACCTGCCACAACGCCCCACTGTTTTTGGTTGCGGCCATCATTGTTGTTTGGCAGGCCTGGGCTGGATTCGAACCCGCCAGCTCAGGTGTATGTGGCTGGCACCTTAGCTGCTTGATCCACACGTGCCAAGCTCTTAATCTAATAATTTTTATCTAATAATGTGGGATATAATGCACTACTTACATATTTGGCTTAATTTATATTTTTCCCCTTTATAGGGAAGTAGAGAAAGAAAAAAATGTGGCTTTTTTCTTTTAAATAATAGTTTAGTAAAAGTTTATTTGAGTAAGGAGATAAATTTTGTAGATTAAATATTTCAACCTTTTTAATATTTTTTTCCTGTGATACTTTTAGTTCATAAATTTTATACATCTTTTGGAACTGGAATTTTTTTTTTTTTTTTTGAGACAGAGTTTCACTTTGTCCCCTTGGTAGAGTGCTGCAGCATCACAGCTCACAGCAACCTCAAACTCTTGGGCTTAAGTGATTCTCTTGCCTCAGCCTCACAAGCTGGAGCTAGAAATTTTATTTATTTATTTATTTTTTAGAGATAGAGTCTCACTTTATTGCCCTTGGTAGAGTGCTATGTCACCGCTCACAGCAACCTCCAAGTCATGGGCTTAGGTGATTCTCTTGCCTCAACCTCCTGAGTAGCTGGGACTACAGGCATCCACTACAATGCCTAGCTATTTTTTGTTGCAGTTTGGCTGGAGCCAGGTTCAAACCCACCACCCTTGGTATGTGGGGCCAGTGCCCTACTCACTGAGCCACAGGCACTGCCCTGGAAATTTTAAAGATCATATTTTCTAAATGAGGAACTAAATACAAAGAGGCTAAATGACTTGCCTGTGATTAAAGAACAAGCTTAAAAGACAAAATTCTGAGAATTCCTTTCTCTTAATTCTTGTTGACATTTTCCTGAGTCTGTCACTATGTTCCTGTTGCTAAAATTGCAAGACTAAGTCAAATTCTTTTAAAGGTTATTTACCAATTTTTTGTGTAGTCTGTGTAATTCATATTTACTTGAAATATTTTGAGTTATTTATGAACATATAGAATATAAAGTTATAACTTGATGGTGTTAACAAGAAAGATTTTGAAATACTAATTTCAAAAATGGGCTTTTATATATAGCCGGGTGTTGCGGTGGGCGCCTGTAGTTTCAGCTATTCAGGAGGCTGAGGCAACAGAATCACTTAAGCTCAAGAGTTTGAGGTTGCTGTGAGCTGTGACGCTATAAGACTCTATGGAGGGCAAGACAGTGCGACTCTGTCTCAAAAAAAACAAAAAAGGGCTCAGCACTTGTAGTTCATGCAGCTAAAGTGCCAGTCACATACACCAGGCGGGTCCAAATCCAGCCTGGGCTTGCCAAACAACGACAACTACAACCAAAAAATAGATTTTGCAAGTAAAAAGTCCTATCCACATGCAAAATATCATTATAAAAAAGGAGAAAGGGGAGAGAAGGAGGAAGAGAGCAAGGGAAGAAGAAAGGAAAAAATACTCTGCAGATTTTATTGAGCAGAAAAGTTTGTAATGAGTAATAATGCGTAGAAGCTTTGTAACCGGCTCGGCGCCTGTGGCTCAGCGGGCTAAGGCGCTAGCCATGTAAACCTGAGTTGGCGGGTTCGAATCTAGCCTGGGCCCGCCAAACAACAATGACGGCTGCAACCCAAACAAAAATAGCCTTGCGTTGTGGCAGGCGCCTGTAGTCCCAGCTATTTGGGAGGCAGAGGCAGGAGACTCGCTTGAGCCCAGGAATTGGAGGTTGCTGTGAGCTGTGATGCCACAGCACTCTACCAAGGGTGACAGCTTGAGGATCTGTCTCAAAAAAAAAAAAAAGAAGCTTTGTAATCATTTGCAACAACAGTAATTCCTCAAGATAAAAAAAAAAAGGCTAGAGGCTTGGCGCCTGTGGCTCAACAGGCTAAGGCACCAGCCACGTACACCTGAGCTGGTGGGTTCGAATACAGCCCAGGCCTGCCAAACAACAATGAAGGCTGCAACCAAAAAAAAATGGCCGGGCGTTGTAGTGGGCACCTGTGGTCCTAGCTACTTGGGAGGCGGAGGCAGGAGACTCACTTGAGCCCAGGAATTGGAGGTTGCTGTGAGCTGTGATGCCACTGCACTCTCTCCAGGGTGACAGCTTGAGGCTCTGTCTCGAAAAAAAAAAAAAAAGGCTAGAATTTGGGTTTGTGTGGATATAGTTCTTGAGCCATACATTTTTTTTTTTTTTTTGGAGACAGAGTCTCATTATGTTGACCTTGGTAGAGTGCCATTGCGTCACAGCTCCCAGTAACCTCCAACTCTTGGGCTGAAGTGATTCTCTTGCCTCAGCCTCCCAAGTAGCTGGAACTACAGGCACCCGCCATAATGCCCAGCTATTTGTTGTTGTTGTTGTAGTTGTCATTGTTGTTTTAGCTGGCCCAGGCTGGGTTCGAACCCACCAGCCTCAGAGTATGTGGCTGGTGCCATAACCACTGTGCTACAGGTGCCGAGTCACATTTTTTTTTTTAGTGATACATTCTCACTCTGTTACCCAGGCTAGAGTGCTATGGTCACAGCCCAGCTCACAGCAACCTCAAACTCCTGGATCCAAGTAATCCTTCTGCCTTAGCCTCCTGAGTAGCTAAGACTACAGGCGCTGCCACAATGACCTGATAATTTTTCTATTTTTAGTTGAGACAGAGACTCCTCCTTGCTCAGGCTGGTCTCAACTCCTGAACCCGGGCAGTTATCCCACCTGGCCTCCTAGAGTGCTAGGATTACAGACGTGAGCCACCACACCTGGCTCACTTCATTTAAGCTGAAATAATTAAAATGCATATAACATAGTCTTAGAGAGCAGTCTATTTAAAATATGACACACTTAAGAAGAAAGGCAAAGTGATATGATGGAAAGAATACTATTAGGAGGCGGCGCCTGTGGCTAAGTGTAAGGGTAAGGGCACCAACCACATACACCAAGGTAGCTGGGTTCAAACCCGGCCCAGGCCTGCTAAACAACAATGACAACTGCAACAAAAAAAATAGCCGGGCATTGTGGCAGGCATCTGTGGTCCCAACTATCAGGAGGCTGAGGCAAGAGAATCACTTAAGCCGAGGAATAAGAGGTTGCTGTGAGCTGTGACGCCACAGCACTTTCCTGAGGGCGACAAAGTGAGACTCTGTCTCAAAAAAAAAAAAAAAAAAAAGAAGTATACTATTAGGAGTCATGTTTAACCAGTAACCAAGGTTTATAACCTTGGGTAGTTTAACTTCCCTGCCTTGGCTTTTCCTCATTGGTAAAATAAAAAATTATGTTAAATTAAAATTTTATCTTTGTCCAAATTTTTTCAAAGATTTAAAAAGACACATGGTTCTGCAGTTCTCAGGCTGATGATTTGTATATTGATAGTTTCCCCTCATAGTCTTAAACTTTGAAAATAAAATTATAGGTAAGATTTACAGTAAGAAGTTTTTTTTTTTTTTTTTTGAGACAGAGCTTCAAGCTGTCGCCCTGGATAGAGTGCTGTGGCATCACAGCTCACAGCAAGCTCCAACTCCTGGGCTCAAGCGAGTCTCTTGCCTCTGCCTCCCAAGTAGCTGGGACTACAGGCGCCCGCCACAACACCTGGCCGTTTTTTGGTTGCAGCCATCATTGTTGTTTGGCGGGCTTGGGCTGGATTCGAACCCACCAGCTCAGGTGTACGTGGCTGGCGCCTTAGCCCGTTGAGCCACAGGCACCGAGCCTACAGTAAGAAGTTTTAAAGAACATGTGTATACATATTATAGTAAAAACAATTTATTTTATTTTATGTTCTGTCACCCTCATTAAATTAAAGAACTTTTTTTGCTGAAGAAATTGTATTTATTAAGAATTATCATTTTTACATATCAAACAATACAACTGCTAGTCAACTACCAATAAACATGAAGTAAACAGCTAGAAACAAAGAACGAAGTTTTAAAATATATATATATATTTTTGAGAGAGCCTCAAGCTATTGTCCTGGGTTGACCTCTCAGCAACCTCCAACTCCTGGGCTCAAGTGATTCTCCTGCCTCTGCCTCCCAAGTAGCTGGGACTATAGGCGCCTGCCACAACGCCTGGCTATTTATTGGTTCTAGTTGTCATTGTTGTTTGGTGGGCCTGGGCTGGATTTGAACCCACCAGCTCAGGTGTATGTGGCTGGCACCTTAGCCATGTGAACCACAGGCGCTGAGCCGAGGCTTTTAAAAATTAATCTGCATAACCTTTGGAGGATATTTGATTCCCATTAAAAGATTTGCAATACTGATCATGCCAGTAATCCCAGCACTCTGGGAGGCCGAGGAGGGTGGATTGCCTGAGCTCACGGGTTCACGACCAGCCTGAGCCAGAGCGAGACCCTGTCTTTCAAAAAGAGACCAGCGTTGTGGTGGGCTCCTGTAGTCCCAGCTACTCAGGAGGCTGAGGCAAGAGGATTTTTTGAGCCCAAGTTTGAAGTTGCTTGAGCTATAACACCACGGCACTCTACTGAGGGTGACAAAGTAAGACTGTCTAAAAAAAAAAAAGAGAGAGAGAGAGATCTGCAATAATGAAAGTAACTCTATCGCTTATCCTATCACCTGCTTTGTAGTCCTGGGCTCTGGAGACCTCAGATGAGAAGGTGTGGCCTTGATTGTAATTTTGGTAACTGCTCTTAGACAATGATGACACTCGATGAGGTCTTTTTCTATAGATAAAGCTGCCTTAGAGAACAGAACAACTCATGCTGGGAAAACAGATTGGCATAAAATTTAATTCATTAGTGTGTATTATTCTGATTTCTGATTATTGTTTTTTTTGTTTGTTTGTTTGATTTGCAGTTTTGGCAGGGGTTGGGTTTGAACCCGCCACCCCTGGTATATGGGGCCAGCGCCCTACTTCTTGAACCACAGGTGCTGCCCATGATGATGATGATGATGATGATGATGATGATGATGATTTTGAGACAGAGTGTCACTATGTTGCTCTCAGTAGAGTGCGGTGAAGTCATAGTTCACAGCAACCTCAAACTCTTGGGCTCAAGCGATTCTCTTGCCTCACTTCCTGAGTAGCTGTGACCACAGGTGCCTGACACAACGCCAGGCTATTTTTTGGTTGCAGTTGTCATTGTTGTTTAGCAGACCTGGGCTTGAACCTGTCAGCCTCGGTGTATGTGGCCAGCACCCTACTCACTGAGCTACGGGCACTGCCCCTTATTATTATTATTATTTTGAGACCAAGTCTCACTCTGTCATCCTAGGTAGAGTGCTGTGGCATCAGACCAAAAGCTTGCGTTATTGAGAACTTTGGAAGAGACCAGGCATGGTGGCTCATGTATCTAATCCTAGCACTTTGGGAGGAGGCTGAGGCAGGTGGATTGTTTAAGAGCAGGAGTTCCAAACCAGTCAGAGTGAGACCCCCTCTCTACTAAAAATAGAAAAACTGGTTTGGCGCCTGTGGCTCAACGGGCTAAGGCACCAGCCACGTACACCTGAGCTGGCGGGTTCGAATCCAGCCCGGGCCCACCAAACAATGACGGCTGCAACCAAAAAATAGCCAGGCGTTGTGGCGGGTGCCTGTAGTCCCAGCCACTTGAAAGGCGGAGGCAGGAGACTCACTTGAGCCCAGGAATTGGAGGTTGCTGTGAGCTGTGATGCGATAGCACTCTATCCAGGGTGACACTCTATCCTTGAGACTGTCTCAAAATAATAATAATAATAATAACTACAACTTTGGAAAAGTCTGTCAATGTCCTCAAAAAATGAAGAACTAATAATGCGAGGGTAGAAAAGAATAATTTATCCCCTTTATAGTAATAACAATGACCCACAAATGATACATGGAATGTAAATTAGGCAGTGTGACTATTTATATTGCTTTGAAATTTCAACTATTTTCTCATATGTGTAGAAATAATGTGGTTTTGGAAAATTGGTACAGGAAAAAAAGAGAAAATCAGTTTGCCTACTTCTTAACTTCTTTTGATTATTCTTCACTTAACCATCACTTTATTTCCCCAAAGGTGTTACTAGAGATAATAGCTACATAATAGCTACCTATATATTAATAAGCTTGTTAGAGTTTATAACACATTTTCAAATATCAACTCACTTTCTAACATAACATAAAAGCTTAATAAGCCATAAAAGTTTTGCACATAAGCAAAACTACTGTGTAATGCAGTTATAGTTTTTAAATATGAGGCTATTTTCTTGAAGTAAGTAATATTAGCAGCATTCTAGGGGCATTATTTTTGTTTTTAGTTTTTGCCAGTAAGACTTTATTTTACACTATCATCTAATTGCTTACATTATGTGTAAATTTGTGTGTATATTAGTTTGAACCAATGAACTTGCAGATAGTCAACTTTTTTGATCTATGAAAATGGCAATATGAAATGATCTAATTTTATGACCTATAAAAATGATAATTTCAAGGCTGGGTATGGTGACTTATGTCTATAATCCTAGCACTTTGGGAGGCTGAAGCAGGAGAGTCATTTCAGGTCAGGATTTCAAGACCAGTTTGAGCAATAGAGGGAGACCCTGTCTCTATCAAAAATTAAAAATTAAAAAATATGAGATGATAATTTCATATACATATGTATATGTGAAATGAAAGTTTCATAAAACATTCCCTACCCTTCTTAGATGGAAATACTCTGATATTTTTAATTTTACTCTGGTTTATTAATTCTTTTTTTTTTGCAGTTTTTGGCCAGGGGCTGGGTTTGAACCTGCCACCTCTGGTATATGGGGCTGGTGCCACCCTGGTTTATTAATTATTTTCTGATTCTTTTCCACTATATTTATTTTATGATCTACATTTGTGAAATAGCTATACAGTTTGAAAAGCACTCCTAGAATGTCTCATAAGGATATAAATGTAAGAATTGCTAAAATTTAAAAAGTAAATGTCAATTTGTTTAAATTATTATTATTTTTGTTTCCCTCTGTTCCCCAGGCTAGAGTGCCATGGCCTCAGCCTAGTTCACAGCAACCTCGAATTCCTGGGTTCAAGTGATCCTCCTGCCTCGGCTTCCTGAGTAGGTAGGACTATATACACCTGCCAGAAAGTCTGGTTATTTTTTCCTATTTTTAGCAGACACAGTAGTCACTTTTGCTCAGGCTGAGGTAGAACCCTTGAGCTCAAAGTTTTTCCCCCTTGGCCTCCCAGAGTGCTAGGATTACAGACATGAGTCACCAGGCTTGGCCTTTAAATTCATTTTTAAACTATTGACTGGAAGGTTTTTACTCCTTATTTTGTTGTTGTAATAGTAGTAAATATAGTTATTTTTTGAGTATAAGACAAATTCTACCATTTTAATTAATTTATAGATGAAGTTTATTCTCCTCTCCAACTAAAGATAATTTTAGATAGAAAAGTAAATTTGTAATGTTAAAGGCTTGCATTAGCTGTGACAATAACATCCAGATTTCCTTCAAATTCTGTTTATATATTATTTTAGCTATATATTTAAAAAACTTTTTTTTTTTTTTTTTAGACAGAGCCTCAAGCTGTCGCCCTGGGAAGAGTGCTGTGGCATTACAGCTCACAGCAACCTCCAATTCCTGGGCTTAAGCGATTCTCCTGCCTCTGTCTCCCAAGTAATTGGGACTAAAGGCGCCTGCCACAAGGCCCAGCTATTTTTTTTTTTTTTTTTTGGTTGCAGCTGTCATTGTTGTTTGCCAGGCCTGGGCTGGCTGACGCTTTAGCCGCTTGAGCCACAGGCACCGAGCCTAAAATACATTTTTTTAAAATTAAATTTATGGCTCGGTGCCTGTGGCTCAATGGGCTAAAGCACCAGCCACGTGCAACTGAGCTGGTGGGTTCGAATCCAATCCGGGCCTGCCAAAGAACAATGATGGCTGCAACCAAAAAATGGCCGGGCGTTGTGGTGGGTGCCTATAGTCCCAGCTACCTGGGAGGCGGAGGCAGGAGACTTGCTTGAGCCCAGCTGTGATGGGGGTTGCTGTGATCTGTGATGCCATGGCACTCTATCCAGGGTGACAGCTTGAGACTCTGTCTCACTAAAAAAAAAAAAAAAATTAAATTTATGGTCAGTTTGAGTGCAAATTCTGTTTGCACTGAACAGAATAATATATGTAGCTAAAAAACATATTTTAAAAATTAAATTTATGGCCAGACCGAGTGCAGGTTCTGTTTGCACTAAACAGAATATAACAGAATATATAAACATTTTTTAAAAATTAAATTTATGGCCAGTCTGAGTGCAGCAGTGTTTACAACTAATTGATCACAACCAGTTAGAGTCGTTTGACTAGCCTTAAAAAAATTAAATTTACAAAGACTTTATTTTTAATAAAAGAGATGCGTTAGCAAAAGAACAAGAAATTTCTTAAATTGCTCACTAGATTTATTCAGATTTTAGTTTAGAAAGGATTTGAGTGAGCTAAATTCTGATGGGTTGCTTTGCCCTGAAAAAGGGAAATGTCTAAGTGAAGTTCTTTTAAACTTTATATATATATATTTTGAGACAGAGTCTCAAGCTGTCACCCTGGGTAGAGTGCCGTGGCGTCATAGCTCACAGCAACCTACAATTTGGGCTCAAGCGATCCTTTTGCCTCAGTTTTTCTATTTTTAGTAGAGATGGGGGTCTCACTTTTACTCAGGCTGGTCTTGAACTTGTGAGCTCAAGCACTCCACCTACCTTGGCCTCCCAGAGTGCTGGGATTACAGGTGTGAGCCACTGCACCTGATCTCTTTTAAACTTTTAAATTAAACTAAAAATTCACTTAAAAAATTCCATTTTAGGCTCGGCGCCTGTGGCTCAGCGGGCTAAGGCGCCAGCCACATACACCTGAGCTTGTGGGTTCGAATCCAGCCCAGGGGCCCGCCAAACAATAATGGCTGCAACCAAAAACTGGCCGGGCGTTGTGGCGGGCGCCTGTGGTCCCAGCTACTTGGGAGGCAGAGACAGGAGACTCGCTTGAGCCCAGGAATTGGAGGTTGCTGTGAGCTGTGATGCCACAGCACTCTATCCAGGGTGACAGGTCGAGGCTCCCTCTCAAAAAAAAAAAAAAAATTCCATTTTAAGCTCAGCGCCTGTGGCTCGAGTGGCTAAGGTGCCAGCCACATACACCTGAGCTGGCAGGTTCTAATCCAGCCCAGGGCTGCCAAACAATGACAGCTGCAACCAACAAATAGCCAGGCATTGTGGCAGAGGACTGTAGTCCCAGCTTCTTGGGAGGCTGAGGCAGGAGAATCGCTTGAGCCCAGGAGTTGCTGTGGCATCACTAGGGCGACAGCTTGAGGCTCTTTCTCAAAAAAAAAAAAAATTCCATTTTGTTTGCCAACATCATAACCATTCCTCTAGGGATTATATATAAGAAAGAAAAGCATCACTGAAAGTGTCTGACTAAATTATTTTTATTTATTTGCCCTCGGTAGAGTGCCATGGCATCACACAGCTCACAGCAACCTCCTACTCTTGGGCTTAGGCGATTCTCTTGCCTCAGCCTCCCAAGTAGCTGAGACTACAGGCACCCACCACAACGCCTGGCTAGTTTTCTGTTTTGCAGTTTGGCCACCTTCGGCATATGGGGCCGGCACCCTACTCAATGAGACACAGGTGCTGCCTCATTTTTTTTTTTTGAGACCGAGTCCCACTTGGTCACCACTGCTAGAGTGCTGTGGTGCCTTAGCTGACAGCAACCTCAGACTCTTGGGCTCAAGCAGTCCTCTTGCCTCAGCCTCCAAGCAGCTGGGACTACAGGCACCTGCTACAAGCCCTGTCCCTTTTTAGAGATGGGACCTTGTTCTAGCTCAGGCTGGTCTCAAACTCGTGAGCTCAGGTGATCCACCAGCCTCAGTCTCCCAGAGTGCTGGGATTACAGGCGTGAGCCACTGTCCCTGGCTCTCACTAAATTCTATTTTCATATTCTTCCTTATTTTTATGGTCATGATTAGTGACCACAAATATCATGGAGGGGAAAGTACGTCTCCCAAATTGTTACAGTAAATGGTTTTCATTTTAAGAATTCAGTGTAATGGCTCAGCACCTGTGGCTCAACCGGCTAAGGTGCCAGCCATGTACACCTGAGTTGGCGGATTCGAATCCAGCCTGGGCCCGCTAAACAACAATGACGGCTGCAACCAAAAACAGCGGGGCGTTGTGGCGGGCACCTGTAGTCCCAGCTACTTGGGAGGCGGAGGCAGGAGACTCGCTTGAGCCCAGGAATTGGAGGTTGCTGTGAGCTGTGATGCCACAGCACTCTATCCAAGGTGACAGCTTGAGGATCTGTCTCAAAAAAAAAAGAATTCAGTGTAATTGTAATGTTGTAAGAGACTGTATATAGTACTTATGTGTAGCCTCTTGGAATTCATAGACTTTTAGGTAAGTGTCCTCTTTAATACTGCTATTTCAGTCCAAAGTGTGCTTCTGGGATATAAATAAATGGGCCACATACATATATCTCTAAGGCAATAGCCAACAAATGTCTTGTAATTGTTCTTATTAAAAAATTAGAAATTATTAGTAAATTAGTTTGCATTAAGTATTATCTGCATGTGTATATATATATATTCAAAGTCATGAAAATATATATTCAGAAAATTTAAAGCTTTTTTTTTCAGGAAAAAGATCATGGTACTAGTAGATTAAGTGTATTCGGAAGATATTAACCTATTAGGTAATACCCAATGATCAGTTAAATTGTATGTGGTTATTATAAATAAGTAAGCTTTCTTATTATTATTGCTCAAATCACAGAAGAAAATCATAATTGTTTCATTTATTACATGTATTACCTCTTTTAAAGAAATAAGCACTGAGGGTGGCACCTGAGGCTCATCGAGTAGGCGCCGGCCCCATATACCAAAGGTGGTGGGTTCAATCCTGGCCTCGGCTAACTGCAAAACAGAAAAATAGCCGGGTGTTGTGGCTGGCACCTGTAGTCCCAGCTACTCGGGAGGCTGAGGCAAGAGAATTGCCTGAGCCCAGGAGTTGGAGGTTGCTGTGAGCTGTGTGACGCCACGGAACTCTACCGAGGGTGATAAAGTGAGACTCTGTCTCTACAAAATAATAATAATAAATAGAATAATTCTTACTGCAACAAAAAAATAGCCTGGCGTTGTGATGGGCGCCTATAGTCCTAGTTACTCGGGAGGCTGAGACAAGAGAATGGCCTAAGCCCAGGAGCTGGAGGTTGCTGTGAGCCACGATGCCACAGCACTCTACCAAGGGCGACAAAGTGAGACTCTGTCTCTTAAAAAAAAAAAGAGGCTCGGCGCCTGTGGCTCAACGGGCTAAGGTGCCAGCCACGTACACCTGAGCTGGCGGGTTCTAATCCAGCCCCAGGACCCGCCAAACAACAATGACGGCTGCAACCAAAAAAAAAAATGGCCGGGCGTTGTGGCGGGCGCCTGTAGTCCCAGCTACTTGGGAGGCGGAGGCAAGAGACTCGCTTGAGCCCAGGAATTGGAGGTTGCTATGAGTTGTGATGCC
>CAUYON010036470.1:0-29610 GCA_963573935.1 Arctocebus calabarensis
TTCACCATAGCTTCAAAGAAAATGAAATACCTAGGTATATACCTAACAAAGGAGGTGAAGGATCTCTATAAAGAAAATTATGAAATCCTAAGAAAGGAAACAGCAGAGGATCTTAATAAATGGAAGAACATACCATGCTCATTGCTGGGAATAATCAACATTGTTAAAATGTCTACACTTTCCAAAGCAATCTACTGATTCAACGTCATCCTTATTAAAATACCAACATCATACTTTTAAGGCTAGAAAAAAGTGATTCTGCATTTTGTATGGAACAAGAAAAGAATCAACATAGCTAAGGCAATTCTTAGTAATAAAAACAAAGCCAGGGGCAACAGCATACCAGATTTTAGGCTATACTACAAAGCCATAGTGATCAAGAAAGCATGGTACTGGCACAAAAATAGAGACATAGAGATTTGGAATCGAACAGAAAACCAGGTAATGAAAGTAACATCTTACAACCACCTAATCTTTGATAAACCAAAGAAGAACATACAATGGGGGAAAGACTCTCTATTCAATAAATGGTGCTGGGAGAACTAGATATCTACATGTAAAAGACTGAAATTGGACCCACATCTGGATATCCACATGTAAAAGATTCAAGGTGGATAAAGGACTTAAATTTAAGGCATGAAACAATAAAAATCCTGAAAGAAACCATAGGAAAAACACTGGAAGGTATTGCCCTGGGGAAAGACTTCATGATAAAGACAACCATGGCAATTGCAACAACAACAAAAATAAACAAATGGGACTAAATTAAACTGAAAGCTTCTGTATAGCTAAGGAGACAACAACCAAAGTAAGTAGACAACCCACACAGTGGGAAAGGATATTAGCATATTTTGAAGCATCCTAGACATAGCCTGAAGCTTTTCAAAGCCACCATAAGACCCCCAGGTCTTCCCTTAAGTTTTTGGCCAAACTCTTGCATGCTTCATTGCCATCAGCACCTCAGTGATGTTGTGAAACAATTGCCAGTGATTATCTTTAACAAACGCTCTGGTGATAGCTCTCCTTGCACGGACAGAGCTGCAGTCAAGTTAGATAATGATAGGTTCTGTGAATGGGGCTTCTCCAAAGGACAATGCTCCCCAGATGGGGCTTTCTGAGGCTCCTCAAGCTCTATCTGACCCCTTTAATTGCTAGGATGATGATGGTCCTTACAATAAATGGCCCTGCAAGCCTGCAGATTTTCAGGTCATTGGAGAGTGGGGAAGAAGGGCCTGGGAATATGAAACTTGAAACTGCAAAGCTCACCATTCTTCCTGAAACACATCCATTTCCCCAGAATCTAAGCTCCTCGAGTTGTTGAAAGCTTTTGGTTCATTTTCATATTTCTGAAAAAGTTGATTTTTCTAGGTTCTCATCGCTTGGATGAAGGAGTGGATTTTGGGAGCCCCTCTCTGATATTCTGGAAGTTCCTTGTATAATTTGATAAAATATTACCAAATTTCTGGAGTTAAGCATCTACTCCTGCTCATGAAAGATTTGGCTTTTATCTCTTTCTGATCCACAGTCAGCAGGTTGGCTGCCTGACTCAGGGTTTGTGGTAGCTTGGTCTATTATTTAACACAGGTCCTGTGAGGTGTGGAATATACCTCTTGGTTTAATGTTGGTATTTGCAACCTGGGCCCTGGCTGGACCTCTGGAATTTAGGTTCACTGTTGAAGCCACTGTATGTATATAGTGGGTTAAGAAAGAGCGGGGCTGGGCTGACAAAGAAGAATACATGGTAGGAGGAAGGGGTGGAGGATAAAGGGGAATAAACTTGCATTTCATTCTGGTAATTACTTATGGAAGGATTAGACGAGATGAAGTGCAAATAGGAATTGTGAATCCATTTTGCTCCATGTAACTGTAAGTGTAAGAAACACAAATTACTGGCCAGGCATGATGGCTCACACCATAATCCTAGCATTCTGGGAAGCTGAGGCAGGTGGATTGCCTGAGCTCAGGGTTAGAGACCAGCCTGAGCAAGAGTGAGACCCTGCCTATACTAAAAATAGAAAAATCTAGCTGGGAGTCATGGTACAAGTCTGTAGTCCCAGCTATGTGGGAGGCGGAGGCAAGAGTATCTCTTAAGCTAAAGAGTTTGAGGTTGCTGTGAGCTATGATGTTATGGTACTCTACCCAGGGTGATGGACTGAGACTTTTTCTTATTAAAAAAAAAAAAAAAGGAAAAGAACACACAACTTACTTCATTGTGTCTTAATTAGAAGTCCAGGGCTCCAGAAGCAAGAGTTTGTGAGGTCTGTGGAGAAGGAAGCATTCTGAACAAGCCCATGACAGTTATTCTCTACCCAGAGAGACTTTTAGGAGACAGTGACAAGATATGGTGATCAGAGTAACAAAGAATACCAAGCTGCCCGTGAGGATGGTGACAGAAAGGAAGCTGGCCCCATCTTAAGTTCTGGAATTTGTTTTTCAATTGACTGAGCAGCTGTCAGACACTGTGTTAGCTGAGGGCTCAGAGTGGGCAGCAAGTGAACTAAAGGAAGCCCAGCAATGATGCGGTCATCAAAGCTACTGTGTGGCCAGGCTTACATCAAGGGCGCCCTGGGGGAGTGCAGGGTGGATCCTGAGTCTGGGCTAGAGGATGAGCCACAGAAGGTGCTGCCTTTGAGCCCTGAAGGCAGAGGACTAACTAAGGCTGTGGCGGTGGGGAGAGGTGCTGGCAAGCATGGTGGCACAGGGGAGCCAGCGTGTGCCTGTACCATGTGAGGCGCGTAAGTGCCCAGGGTGACAGGGCAAAAGGTTGAGGAGGTCCCTGAAGGCTGCACTGCAAAGGCACAGGCTGCCGTGTTTGGACTATGGTGAGTCCCTGAAGGGCCTGAGCAGAGGGGTGGCAAGGCCAGTGCACACTTACGGTTATCCTGCCCTGAGGCCAGTGCAAGCAGCCGTCGGAGGGAGGCGAGCGTGGTGAGGGCAAGGGCACTCTGAGAGTGCGCCCCTGCAGTGGCCCTGCCGAGCAGGACACAGTCCTGACCCTGAGGGCTGTGGGATGGTGACAGTGGGCAAAGGACATGGGTAGGAGACGGTCTCGTTGTAGAACCACAGGCTCAGAGCATAGACTCTGTCCACCTGGCTGGGGGGTGCTGGCCTGACCCTAGGGGATGCAGAGCACTGGAGGACACAGAGGGGCCTGCTAGAGATTGAGCTCAGTATGTAGTCAACAGGCATTCTGGGGATGCGTCAGAGCTATGTTCTGGGGAAGACTTTTGTATCTGTGGAGAATCTGCGTTGATGTGGCCAGGTCGTCCAGATTTAGGAAAGCTGAACTGAAACCCTGACATTGTTGAACCAAAATTTCTCACATCCTTCCTCTAAGGACTTCCAGCTGTGCAGTTTCACCTGCGTGCCAAGACCACCTCCCTGGCCAGGCCGCCTCTTCTCTTTGTCTTATTACCTGATTTACTACCATAATCTGGTTTTAGCCATGCTCTGAGTCCTATTTTTTTCTGAAACCTCAAGAAAATGTATGTATAAAATTGTTTTTCAACCTTTTTTATCTCACAGCACCCTTGAACTTACTGTTTAACTTCTGTGGCACACTTACATTATGTTGGTCAAAATAAAAAAGAGTGTAAAAAACAAGAATATACGTACTGTGCTTTGAACTTCTTTCGAATATTATTTATTTAATGATCTGTAAAAATTTTCACTGCACACCTAAAATCCTCTCACGGCATACCAGTGTGCCCTGGCACACCAGTTGAAAATCTCTGGCATAAAAGTGTCTTTGAAAAACTCATGTGCACAATTTTATACCTATTATCTATTAATTTACCTTTTGACAGTTGATTTTCAGTGAACCTTCAGAGGGCTTCCCTTGGCCCTTCCCGCATGGCACCTACACACAGTGGGAGACTGGGGAGTGTGTGTTGGTTATTTGTCACCTACACCATTAATCAAGAAACACATAAGCTGTCCGACAAACAAAACTTTTCCTCTCTTTCATGTCATCATTGTAGGATGTGTGTTAAGTGGGTTTTTAAAAGGATGGGTACAAATTATATCTTAACTATACCAAGGTGAGGGAGGGAGAGGGACGCATGTTGAGTGCCAACCATGACGCAAAGCTGTTTTAGGGACTCATCTTACGATGGCTGTTTACTGAAAAAATGAACTTATGAATGGCAGATTAACTGGAGAAAAGGCATAGAAATTCATTTAATGTGTATGTGGGTGTCTTCAGAACAAAGACCCAAAGACACAGGGGAGATTGTCCACATTTAAGTTCAGCAAAGTATGGATAGCTGTGTAGAAATACGATGTGACAAGAAGGGCATCAGCTGATGGCTGGCAGATGGGAAGGGAACCCAGCATGGCCAGTCTAGATTCTTCTTGGCCTCTCTGAGCAGCTTTCCTTCCTTCTGGGCACAGGAGGACCCTTTCTAAAATGTGCATCCTATGACTTATAGTTGAACAAGATAGGTCAGAAAATTTCTCTATGGCCAGTTTTTACACAGAAAGGCAGAGGTAAAGTAGTGTAATACTTGTGTCATGGCTGGCGGTGGGAGAAAGGCATTCTGGTTCCTATGGTCAGCTCAGGATGGAGGGGAGGAGGGCAGTAGAAGGTCAGAGGAAAACTTTTGTTTCTGAGGCCTTAATTTTGGGGCATGTTTTCTTTAAGTCCCAGTAAGGTTTAATCCAGGCCCAGCTGTCTAATTTCAGGCTCAGTGCAAAATGGCCAGTAGGCCTCTTGTTTAGGAATCACTAAGAATTTCTAAACAGGGATGGTGGACCACTAAATGGTGTGCCGGGCCTTTGAGCCCCAGCCCTGTAATGGGCAGGTGTCACCCACAAAATGACCCCAGTTTACTAATAGCAACCTGGAAATGACATCGTTCTCTTTTTTTTATGGAGTCAGAGAGGATGAGTAACTTGACTGAGGTTGCCCAGCAAATGAACTACGTAGCCAGGATTCAATTCTAAAGATTCAAACTCCAAAGCCCTCATTTCCCTCCAAATTCTGTGTGATGAACAGAATATTTTTATATATTGTATACCTTATGGAATTTCTGGTTTTGAAGCTAAACCATGTAGGTCGTTGGCAATTTCATATGGTTTTCTCTAATACATTCCCTCTACACAGAGCTTATTTCAGGTGAAGCCACTGAGGCTACCTGGCCCTATCATTCCACCTGTGCCAGCATGCGACCTGATGTTCCCTCAGCCATGTGCTGTGATCCTGAAACTCTGTGTCCCCCAAAGCATATCCAGGAGGGTCTGTGCTGATTTTCCCCCTCTGGGCTTAGCTAAAGGCTGCACAGGGACTAGAATTGCTGGTTTGGGGAAGGATGTGGCTGTAGCCAAGGATCCAGCATATACAAGTGCCCAGAAAATGCTTGTTGAATATTTCTGATCAGTGAAGAGAGGCTCAGGGAAAGAAGAGTACTGCTGAAATGTGTGTAAATGAGTAATGTAGAGATTATGGAAAGCAATTGGCCATATGTACCTAAAGCCTTAAAGTATTACCTAGCTCCTATCCACTTATCGCCATTCTGAGAAGTTAATCTGAAATGAAAACGAAGTTTTAAGACTATTCATCTGTCTTGGGGTGTTTATTTAATAATAGCAAAAATAGAGAACAAAGCAATATCCATTAATAGATAAACGGCCTAGGAAATCAGGGTATATCCATTTGCTGGAACACTTTGCAACTTCGTATTCTGTGATACCACTGGTTATTTTTTAAGATGAGAAAACATTTATGAAATGTTTTCAGAAAACAAACAAATATCAGAATGGGAGAGCATGTGAAAAATCAAGTAGCTTTAGTATTCTGTAAGAAGTAAACCTTAAGAATTTATGAAAGACAAGAAACTGGACGCAGTTTAATTATTAAAGATTAATGGCAATAGGGATAGGCATTGGGATTTGTAATTTTCTTCCTTTACTTTTAGATTTTCTGACGTTCTAAATCACTCTGATGAGGATGAGTAACTGATGTGAGGGGAAAGAGGTGGACTGTGGTGGCCTGGCACCCTGGAGCCTGCCTTGGCCCTGCCTGGCTTCCCTGGACTCTGAGGCTTCCATGTGGACCTTGGCCGACTCTGAGTGCTGAGAGCGTGCAGGCTGCTTGTCTGAGCCTGAGTCCCTGAGCCTGCAGTGGGGGCCTTGACCTGTCTCCCTGGCCCCCAGGACATGGCTCCGTGTGCCCAGGTTGACTATGGGGCCTGGTGCCCCTGCCATGGTGCTTGGTTCTACCTGGCTGTAACCCACAATGTCATGGGTCCCAGACACTGGCCATCCTAGTCCAGGATTTTTCTCAGATGCGGCAAACTTTTGATCACAGCTCTGCTCCTAGTCTTCATGGCACAGCGCAGCATAATCACACGTCACCCGTCACCCAGCAGCTCCCTCCGCCCCAGCGTGGAGATAGCAGCGTGCCCTGGCAGAGAGGAGGCAATGAGAGGAAATTGCTGATTTAAGAAGAAGATAGATGAGCTTAGATGGGGGACGCTGGGCTCGGTACGGTTTTGAAAATGAAGGATTTTCTGCCATCAGATTTCAATAATGTAAATCGGATGCAGCCACAGAGTGAGCCAGGCAGCCTGGGCTCCCCAGCTGTGTGGCCGAGGGGAGCCCCTGAGCTGCTCTCAGGTCCGATTGCTTCATCTTTAAAGCTTCCTAATTTGCAGAGTTCCTGTAAGGAACAGAAATGACACTGGTGAGAGACGGCAAGTGGTGTTCTGGATGAGCAGGTCGTTAGTGCTCCCGAGGCAGCTCCTGGCGCTAATAACGAGCCCCCGAGGTCACCGGGACCTGGAAGTGGGGCATGTCTTACCTAGTGAGCTTCTAACTCCTGCTGAAAAGCTCAGGGTCTTTTAAATCAGTTGGTCAATCCCTGTCCCCCTGCAACTCCTTGGCAAATAAAACACGTGTCCCACTTAACCTGTCTCCATTTACACCTACTGCCCCAGCACGGTTATTAATAGCATAGTTGTTAATAGTGTCCCAGTTTGGACATCATATGGGCACCTTACCCTTAAGTACGTGAGGCGGCAGAGATCAAGGCCGCCCTCCTGAAGCACAGCCGATGCGGACACGGTGCTCTAGGACTGGCAAGGCTCCCTTTGGAATGAAGGGGGAGGGGGCTGCACGCACCTGCCACGTGCTTGTGCCTGTGCTCCGAGACGTCCGTGGGCTCTCTGTGCTTCTCACCTTCTCCCTGGCAAACAGGCCTCCTTGTGCCAGGAATGGGTCCAGATTCCTGAAGGAATGGCTCATGGGAGAATGAGAAATACAGGTAAGTGGTCAGGGTGCTGCAACAGAGACGGGCCTCAGGACGGCCAGACAGAGGGCAGTGTGCGCGGGGCCACAGGTCCCCTCTCCACGTGGGAGCCCTGGGTGAGAGTCTCCCGCAGAGCTGGGCTCCGGGAACATACCTCTTTTCCTGCTCGTCGCAAGAAGTTTCGTCATATTCATGCTCTCTCCAGCTCTGGCCAGAACATGAGGAACCTCACCTGCTTCACAGAGGAAGCCCCAGGGCCTGGCTGCTTTGGGCACAGCAGGGCGTTTGCAAATATTCAGCATCTGCCCAGGAGTCTTAGCATTGCTAAGCCCATCAGAAGAACCCAGAAGCATTCTTCCTCCCCCAGGCCTGGGCTTCCTCCAGGGATGGTAGGTGATCCCCCCCCAGGTGTCAGAGCCATGAACAGGGACAGCCCTCACTCTGTGGCACTCCCACCTGTCTAACCCTTACCTCCCTCCTAAAACATGTCCAGTCCACGTCACACCACGGCAGTGCTGCCTGGTCCTCCTCACCCAGTGCTACCACCTCCTGGGACACTCCTGCCCCCGTCTACTCTACATGTGGCTTCCAGAACGACCTTTGCAAAATGGGCACCTGACCTTGTGGACGCCCAGTTGCAGGGCCTTGCAGGACTCATGTGGCCTGAGGATCAGTTCCCAGCTCCTAGTGTGGGCAGAAGCCCCTCACCCTACAGCCCTGGCGTCTTGCCTGGTGGTGGCAGAGGCCTGTGTCTCGATGGAAATCTGGCCAGTGATTGCCGTGTGCTCCAGCGGCCTCCCTGCTTGGCACCCCGTGGTGTCTGCAGGCATCATAAATGTGTGTCTGTGTAAACGCTCATTGCCTGCCCAGTGTTTCTGCTAATTAGGTTAGTCGGGATCGGCCTCTGTGCCTGCTGACCCAGCCTCACCCTGCAGAGCCAGCAACAAGGAGCTCTGCTCCCTGCAGACAGGTGGGGGTGCTCTGCTAACAGGCTCTGGAAGCAGACACGGCCCTGTCTCTGGGCAGGCGAGCGGGAGACGGACGAGCCTTGCCTGTCCTTGGACAACTTTGGACCAGCCTGTCTGCCTGCTGAGCTGGGGTCGTGTCCGCAGCTTCTCTTTAGGCCGAATGGACAGACGGGCACAGGACAGGTCCTCAGGCCTCTGCAGATTTGCTCCAAGTCCTGTGCTTGAGCCTGTGCCTCCTGCATCCGGGCTTCCCCAGGTGTGTCCTTGGCACGCCCACCCATGCTTTCCATCCTTCTACAAATCCAGCTCCTCATGTCCTCCCGGAGCCCCACTTCTCTTGCACTGGGGTCTCTTCCTCCTCTGAACGCCCATGGCCCGTAGTCAGCACTTGGCTTTGGCACCGAGCATTCACTCTCTCCCTCCCTCTGGGTTAGACACTGGAAGCACAGACGTGAAGGATGCATACCAGCCCCACCAACCGAGAACTGTGGGAACTCACAGGCGGGGGCCCCACCTGTGTCTGCAGCGTGGCATGCCCAGGAAGGCGCATCTCACGTGAACAGAGGCAGTGAGCTCCAAGGCATCAGGGTCACTGAGATGCAGGCATACTGGCTCAGGAAGAGTCTCCAGGAGCCAGAGCATCTGACCTGGGCACTGTGACCCCAAACACCCCTGTGAGCGCCTGTACCTCGCAGCCAAACACTTCTTATGCACAGCACAGCACAGATGTGCCGTAAATGCCCAGGGAGGGACAGGAAGTCATGTTCTCGCTCTGAAGGACAGAGTCCGATGCACGATGCGTTGTGTAGTTGTGAGGTGCGTTTTGCACTATTTTAAATAATTTGTATATGAAACAAGTAATATTTCATACTGCAGAGCCTCAGACAAGAAAGACAATAAGAGAATATAAAAAGCACTTAAAATCCCACAACTTCCAGATTACTTATTAAAAAACATGCATGCATTAGAGGTGAAAAATAACAATTCATTGTTGCTTTAATTGGTATTCTCTTGACTATCAGGGAGTTTAAGCTTTCTCGTTGTTGTCTATGGCAAATTTAAATTTTTTCCTTTATAAACTAAGCATTTGCTTCTTGTCTTTTTTTTATTCATTTGCAAAAAACCTTCCCATTGAAAGATATTAAGAATTTGATGAACGCAACTGTTTCCTTAAGTTATGTTTGTCTTTTAATATTAAAATTTTTTGGTAACATTTTCATCTCTCAATGCAGTTAAATCTATTATTCTTTATGATTTTGTCTTTGATATCATCACAATTAAAAATATATTCCGCACTCCAGTGTTAGTCATGGATGTATCTGTCAAGTCTCCTATGGTTTTACTTTTATCTTTAATCCTACAGGCCCTTTGTAATTTGTTTTCTACATGTCAAAAGGGTGAATTTAACCTAATTTATTTTTTAAGTCAACTGTTTGAATATCTGGCAGGGTCTGTTTCCCCTCATTATTCTACTATTTCTTGTTTTTTCTCTCTCTTGTTCATAGATGAAATTCAGAATTATTTTGTCGAGTTCTCAATTTCCTCATTGCTATCTGACTGTCTCATTTCCATTCTTTTTTTTCTTCCCAGATCTGGTACATGGATATGTGATCCAGTTTTTGTCAATGAGATAAAGCAAAAATTTCCCTATGCTACTACTAGAAAAAACTTTGTTTACTGATGACAAGGGATATATTGCTCTAGTGTGCATGTTTCCCCCTTTGTCATGCCTGGAGTGTGGCTGAGATGTCTGGAGCAGCAGCTGCCTGTGAGTGCTGTGCAGCTGGTGTATGGAGCAGATGAAGATACAAATATAAGAGGATATAGGGCCCCTTTGGGCGTCATTGGTGGTCATACTTGTCCTCAAATGCCTATGTGCAAACTTCCTATTAATAGAGAAAAATAAATCCATTTTGGTCAAGTCACAGTAGTTAGATCCAGGTCCTTACAGTGTCTGAGAAAGCATTAGTCCCAGGATGAATCTGGTCCTGGGAATAGGCTGGTGTGAAACCACAGTGGAGTGACACTGAATGGGCTTGCCAGGGTCCAGGGGCCCTACAACCCTCGAAGAATCCTTTGTGTATCCACAGCAACACTGAAAGGGCTGCTGCTAGGTCTAGGCATCATTGAGTCTCTTTGAATTTTTGGGTGACTTGTTCCTCTGCTAAAGAGGACCCAAAGGAAAGAGTCCTCCTTATGTAGCATCCCTTGGGACTCTGGTAATAAGTGCCCAAGGGTGTGTGTGGCACGTGGATGTGAGTGTGTGTGCAGACAAATGTGTGCGTGCCCACACCTCCCCATACTCCGTGTCCACAGCTGTGTCTCTGTTTTGGTGGCATCTGTTTCTTTGGCCCATCTCTTGAGGGCCATGGAACGGGCATATGTGGGCTTCCTAGGTGCCTTTGCTCATGCACTGGGCAGATGCCCAGAAGGTAGTGACCTCTAGGGCTTATGGGCCCCTTCCCAGGTGCTGTGTAGGCCTGAGCAATGTGGTCACTATTCACATTTGCTAAAGCAAGCTATTTTAGCTGCAGTTCCTGAAGACCTCTCTCTTAGAGGAAAATGTAGCCCAAGAGTGACTTTGAGCTCATTTCCATGTGGGTCTGCCACAGCCTGGATGTGACTTCTGATTCCTCTGTTCAGACGGCTCAAGTAAAAACAAGTGGAGAAACTGAGGCGGTGACAAGCTGTCCTTGGTGCTGTCCACTGGGGAGAGGCCAGGCACGCTGGAGATTCACCTGTCTCCACTCCTAGTCGAGTGCTTGGGTCTCCAGGGCCACCAGCAGGCTGTTGGAGAAACCTCACGAAATGCTGCATCTCTCAGGTTGCCTGCGGTGCTGAAAGCTTTTGTGATTAAAGTAGGCTGCATGTGAATTTCACAGCTCTCACCATTCTCTTCCTTCTTCCTCCCAGTCTTTGGCAGCGTCCCATATGTCACGTGTTCTCTGCCGAGCTGAGACGTGGTCTTCCTTGGGAAAGTCGTGCTGATCATCCTCTGTGGGGGCTGCACTGTGGGCCGAGTGGGAGCCGAGGGGGAAGGACTGAGGTGGTCTCAGGCTCACCTTGGAAAGATACTGCTGTGAGTGGGAGTCGAGATCTATGGGATTTGGGGAGGACGATGAGCCTGCCCCGGGGAGGCTCTGGGTCCCTCTGCAGAGGTGACAGTCCCTTGGTTGAGAGGCACCGAGGGCAGCCTGCCCTGGGCTGGTCCAGTCAGACTGCTAGAATTGAGGGACATCCTCACCCTAGCCAGTGGACGTGTCGGAGCGTGGTGGGCAACAAGGTCTGGGGTTCTGGTGGGGAGCAGGGCCTGACCCTTGGGGGCAGTGGTCTGAAGGGAGGACAAGGACAGAGTCTGTGGGGAGTGGGGTTCACTAGTTCATTCCCTGGTTAGCTGGTTGTCACACCTGGAGGCCCTGCTATGTGTCAGGACCTCTTCTGGGGACCAGGGCTGTAGCAGTGACCACGACTGAACATACATATACATGGACACACACACGCAGGGTTGACATAAAGTTGGGGCGCAATTTAAAACAATTTAACACACTAAATTGCACATGAACTTTATGTCCACCCTGAATATATATTTATCTAAGTGTGTGCATATATTTAAATATTTTTGCACAGTGATAAGTACAATGATTGAAGGAGGAAAACGAGACAGAGTAAAGGGGGCACAGAGGGTGTGTGTGCTGCCGTTTTCTCCCGGGAGACCCCTGTAATCAGATGAAATGACTAAGCAGCATCTACATGGAAGCCTGGGAGGAGGCGGCCATGGTAGGCCTGGGGACCGTCCCCAGCACGTGCTAGGGCCCTGGGCACAGGGGCAAGCTCAGTGTGCTCTGGGAAGCAGGGACCCTGGAGAAAGGGAGAATACAACAGCAGAAGTGGGGGCTGGGTGTGGGGCGGATGGGGCCTCGGATAGCGGTGTAGGGGAGAGGGCCCCTAGCTCCCTGAGGGGCCCCGTGGGTGGTCGGCCTCCTGGCAGGCGTCACCTACCGTGTGCTCCCAGTGGGTCTCGGAAGGCACTATGTCCCGCTTTGTAGATAAGGGGATGGAGGCCCGACGTTCAGATGAGCAGAACGCACAGGGAGGGCACAGAGGCCTGGCCGCACCTGTGTCCTCTCCATGCTGCCGGCCAGGCCCACTCCCTCCGTGTAGCTGAGGCCCTGCTCCTTCATGCACCCTTTCCGGCCTGGGAGGAAGGGTCTGGCTCATTAGTCAGGGGAACTCTGGCCTCAGGAATTTTGAGGGAAAGTGAGAAAGTCCTGAGCTGCCAGGGAAAGTCAGGGTGGCGGTGGCCTGCCTGAGTCCCCCCGGGCCTGCATCCTGAAAGGGGGTGCAGGGAGTCCCTGCCTGAGAAAGGGCACAGGCCGGATTTCACCCCTTCCGAGTGAGCCCCTGACCTCCATTCCCTGGCTCTGTCTGTCTCAAGTGCTCCGAGCACACGGAAGCCTGCACCGTGCCGGATCCCTGGCCCAGTGCTCCAGGAACCGGATGGTTGGGCCTCCTCCGTGTTCAGCCCCCCCGCCCCCAGCACACGCACAGTCCTGCTGGGCCCCCGCCCTCCACATTTACCCCTCAGGGGGTGTTTCAGAAGGAGGGTCTGGAGCCTCTTTCTCAGTTACGAAGCACGAGTGGCGTTTCAGACTCTCTGCTCTAGAGCGTTAAATCACCACACACTCCCTAAAAGTAAAAGCTGTGCTCTCTCAGTAATAAAGTGCTGGGTGCCGTTCTGCGCGTCCCTAAGGAAAATGCAGTGGGGCTGACTGAGCCAGCAGCGTCCTCCTGGGCTGCTGTGTTTTTCCTTCCTCTGCTCCGGGAGCTGTGGCCCAGGCCTGTCCAGGGTGCCGGCTCGTGCCTGGCTGGTGTCCTGAGCAGATGTCGACACCATTTCACCCTCAGAGGCCTTGAGGGAGCCCAGATTTCTAGAGGTCACTCTCCTGTTCATGTGAGCTTTCCCGTCGGGGGGCTCCAAACTGTTGGCCTCTCTGTTTCTTGGGGAAGGACATGCTGGCTCTGCAAACACCATGTGGGAGGGGACACAGCACCTGCGTGTGAGGCACAGTGCAGGGCCCTGGGCCCCAAGGGCTCCTGGAAGGCTGAGGTCCAGCTGCCCCCAGCATCCAGCGTCCCCCAGGGCTGGTGAGGCAGTGGGTTGCCACCAAGGGCCTTTGGGCTGTTCTGGCACACTACTGAGTAATCAATTACACAAGCACTCACCTCACCAGGAGCTGCTTGGGGTGGGGGCACATGTGGTGTTCTGTGGAGACACAAATGCTCACATTTCTGGGGAAAGTCGCTGGAACTGAGCAGAGTTTTGAAGGACGTGCTTGGGCACGGCAGGGGGCAGGCGGTGGACAGAGGACACAGGCACACCTTGGCCTTCTTCCACCTGTGGGCTTGGCTATGGCTTCAAAGAGGGGCGACTGTAACACCCATGGCTGGTTTATGCAGGCCAGGAGCTTTGTCCCTTGCAGGTCTTGTACAGACCGCATGGCCACATCAACCCCCTTCTCTTGAGGCACCATCCTTGCTGACCCCACAGGACAACCTGACTCATTACCCCTTCTCTAAGCCTCCGTGATCACTTATCTTCCAAGTCCCAGCTGGTCTCCTTTCCAGTTTGGAGAGTCGCAGTTAATTGGGGGAGGGGGCGAAGCTCATGTACAGTGGGCTTGTCACATAGCCAAGAACACTGGTACCTTCTGCTCAGCGTTGAGGGTCCTCAAAGTGTTGCAAATGGTTCCCAGCAAAGATGTACCCTGGAATCAGGCAGGCTTAAATTCCAAGACGCTCCACAGTGTTTAAACATGCCACCATGGCCAGGACAGTGGCTGGCTTTCAAGCAAATTTCTCCCTGGAATGCAGACTAGATCCTGCTGAGCGCTACTGTCCGACTCCAGCCTCAGGAGCAGCCCCTCCAACAGCGGCACACATTCCTACTGGGCACACGAGTGGAACAGCTCTACTAGGGGTATTGCTATTATTTGCAGTTGAAAGTCATTTAAGAAAGGTTCTATTTTTAGGGCAGGGTTAAAGGAATTATTAAGGGCCAGCAAGGCACTGAGAGAGCAGCAACATGGGATGGTATCCCCATCCCTGGACTGAAAGTTGCTGTGCCCAGAGCCCACCTACAGCTGGCACAGTGGGGCTTGGTCCGTGATGCAGAGGCGAGCTGTCACAGGCAGGGTTATGATTATTTGCTGTCTTTTTTTTTATTATCATTTAAAATATTGTGGTAAAACACACATCGCCAGAATGTACCATCTTAACCATGTTTAGGTGCACAGTTCAGCAGCATTAGGAACAGTCACAGTTGTCAGCCTCCAACCGCAGCCCCAGAGAGCTCACCTCCCCACACTGGACTGTGCTGCCATGACACACCAGCTCCCCACCACCCTCCCCCAGCCCCTTGGCAACCTTCATTCTACTACCTTTCCCCTCCCTCCCCTTCCTTTCCCCTTCCCTTCCCTTCCCTCCCTGAAGCTCACAGCAGCCTCCAACTCCTGAACTCAAGCAATCCTCCTGCCTCAGCCTCCAGAGTAGTTGGAATTATAGTCACCTGCCACAACACCTGGGTAATTTTTTGTTTTTTCATAGAGAAGAGGATCTGTGTGGTTGTGCTTCCCAGGCTGGTCTCAAACTCTTGGCCTAACTGATTCTCACCTCAGATCCTAAAGTTCTGGGATTATAAGGTGTGAGCGGCTGTGCTCTGAGTCTGACTACGCTGGGGACCTCACCTTAGCAGGATCGTGCAGTATTTGTCTTCTTGTGAACTGGCTTATTTCACTGAGCACAATGTCCTCCTGGTTCATCCAGGCTGTGGCATGAGCCAGAACTCCTTTCCTTTTTTGCAGGCTGAGTAATCATCCATTATATGCATAGAGCACTTAGTTTAATTATTAATTGGTTAAAGAACACTTGGGGTTTTGCATTTCTTGGCTATCATAAATGATGCCCCTATGAGCATGAGTGCATAGTATCTATTTAAGACTCTGCTTTTAATTCCTTTGGATATACACCCAGAAGTGGAATTACTGGATCATATGCTAATTCCATTTTTGCTTTTTGAGGAGCCAATTGGCAGTATTATCTTTAATGACGGAAGTGATTAGCTCACTTTTTCTTTGGCACCTCATTTTCTCCATTTGTAGAGAAGTCTAACTGGCTCAGAAGTGAGTGGGTACCAGGTTGGGCTGGACTGTGCTTTCATGTGAGGGAATAGCATCTCCTGCTTGTATTTCTGGGCCTTTCTCTCCTCATGTATCCAGGAAGGGTTTGCTGATATCTGCACTCCCAGGCCCTACACCCTGAGCCCTCGCTACATAGAGAAGTAGTAGGAATATTTAGGCAAAACAAGGCAGCACCGTAGGTTGAGTTCAGGTCACCCCAAGGCAGGTAATGGCAGAAGACGGCCCAGCAAGGGCTGCGTGATGTAGGCCTTGTAGGAGTGTAATCAGACTTGTACTCTGGGGTGGTAGCTGTGGCTGCAGGGGAAATGTGTTTGTAGAAGGGCTGGCGCCCAGCCAGGAGACCAGAGGAGAGACATGGTCGTCCTACATTTGGGGAGAGAGCTTCAGAGAGGCCCCTTCAGAGAGGCAGTGGCATAGGACAGAGGACAGGTGATAGCCTGGCAGTGGCACTTCCTGAATGTGTGGGGCTAAGGCCCCTGGACAGGGCTATCCCTTGGCTTCACTTCACCAGGGCTGCTGACTGCATAAGAGGGAGAGTGACCAACAGGAATGGCCAGGCCAAGGATGCCCCTTCCAGGCATCTGTTCCACTCAGAGGGCCGTAGCCTCTGGGCCTCATCGATTGTACAGGGGTATTGGCCCTGACTTTGTCAGAAAGCAGGAGAAAAGCACCCAGCATAGTGCTGCGTTTTCCTAGCTGGTGCCCCTGTGACTGTGGGCTACTGACTGTTTCTCAGGCTGCTCCCTGTAAAGGGCAGCCCTCTGAGTGAGGAGGGGGGTGCCAGTGCCTGGTTGTGTCTGTGGTGGAGACTGACTCACAAGAAGAAAGAGTAAGGACACGGCCAGCCCCTCCCTAGATCGGCAGGGCTCAGTGTGATGTTACAGATAGGATGCTGTAATTAAATTTGAGACTGATTCCCATAAATCCCCGTGGTTTACCATAACTGCGGGCTCTATAACTGTGAACTTAATGCCACAGACATTTTTCTTAAAGGGCCACCACAAAGACTACACCAGATCGCTGGGCCCTGACATAGAAGGAGAGGGGAGGGCGGCAGTACAGGAGACAGCAGAAGGTGCATGACCCTGCACACGTACACACAGGCACACATGCGGATGCATCTATGTAAACAAGTATGTGTACATAGAAAGGCCTGGAGATTGACACAACCTATGGGGATATTAGCGGAGGGGGGAAAATGCTTTAATTTGGAGGATGTTGATTTCTGTATTATTTATGTTTTTATAAGCAGATATATTGCATTTTTAAATAGTGTGCATCCACACACCAGTGAGGCTGGAGGTGGCCACTCCCCTGAGACTCAGAGGCAGAAGGCCTGGGCCTCTGGGCCTCGCGCGTGTCTGCTGCCAGACTGAACACAGATGCCCCCTGCAGCTCAGAGCTCACCGGCCTCTCCGCCCACACGTGAGTGAAGAAAGTGAAATGCTGCCTGCCCAGTCCTGGGAACACCTGAATTCAGATGAGGGCTGCCTGGGGGTCTCATGTCTCACTGCTCGTGCTGGCCTCAAAACAGCTGCGGGGGGAGGGGGGGCAATTGATCCTGCCTGCTAAGATTGGTGTGTTAAAAGGACAAGGAGCATCCAGACACTGCATTTTTTCAGAGCCTGTCAGAGTTATTCTTCTTTGCACCCCGTTTGCAGGCCCATCAGAAGATGGCAGTGGCAGAAGCCCCCAGCTTCACTGTGCCGATGAGGGAAAAGGCCCTCATCGTCCTCCCTTCAGTCTCCCTGGGAGTCCCCGTGTATGGCAGGGCTCTGAGCATGCAGTTTTACTTTAATGCAGTTCATGTGGTTGCAACATCTATTACTCCTTCACCCCTCTGGTGGACGAATCTTTAATGTAGGTGCAACTCCTTGTGGACCCCATGTGGTCTTCTGCTGGGAGACACTGGGCGGAAGGATGAATGGGGAGCTGGCATTCTGGGTGGCGGGCAGAGAGCACTGATGATGGAATCAAGATGGTGCACCCTTGCTGCCAACAGTGACAGAGGCTGTGGAGAGGACACTCAGAGCTCATGGCAGGGAGGCCCTGGGCCAGTGGCTACAGGTCTCCCTGGGAGTAAGAGGTTTGGGCCTCGAGCCAAAGCGTTGTAAACCTGGACCCTAGAAGAGCCGGCCACATTGGGTACTGTCCTCAGTGACCTGAGACATTAACTCATGGAGCTTTATGACAGCTCTGGGCATGAGTCCTGCTCAGTTCTCAGCTTCCAGGCCAAGGTGCTGAGGCCTGGAGAGGTATAGGGTGTGGGCTCCAACCCAGCAGGTAGGCACTGGATGAAGGGGCAGCCCCACGGGGGCGGGGGAGGAGGCAGATGGAGAAACCTTTAATGAATATGTGCAACCGAGAAATTTGCAAACAAAAATTCAACTTAAATATATGCAGCTAGACCTGAGCTTGCTGCCCACTGATGTCACTGTCCTAGGAGACAAGGAATGTGCCTCTACAGTGGGCACATGGGACAGAAAATGAGGCTACTGTTCTGAGGAGGGGTGAATCAAGGAGAGAGCACTGTCTGCCTCCTGCCACCACCTGTTACCACCTTCCCACTCCTATGGCAAATCCCAGTGTCCAAGTGGAGGGAGCTGAGGGGCTCCTAAAAGCACCTCCTGGACTGTGGCCCAGCATTGACATTCGCAGAGGCTGAGGTCATCCAGTCAGGGGAGATGCAATGACCGGGACCCTGCCTCCTGCAATGTGTCGGCATGTCAAGAGGACAGAAAGGACACTAAGGACCAAAGGAGAGGAGGTAAGGGGGAGAGAACACAGCACACGCAGGTGGTGCGAGCCCCTCAGCAAGTGACAAGGAAGTCCTAATTCATCAGTGCTAATGAGCACGTTCCCCACATTTTAGCATCTCCGCATGCAGATGGGATGTGCTCATAGTTGATAACGTCTCACACAATGGTGCGGGGCGACAGTCATGATGGAGTCATCCTTGTTTGAACACGAGTGAACCTGATCATAATGCAAGTAATCCTAGGGCCCATTTTGTTGGAGACAGTCCTGGCTGATGTTGATTGTCCTGTGCGAATGATTATTCTCAGTGGTGTTACGAATGAGACATGCGTAGGCGCCCTACCCACAGCCGGTGTCACATCAGTTACACACGCGTTGGCACTCCTGTATCTATCACATTAAATGACTGTTAAAAGTGTTTTCCAGAAGATTGCATCATGATATGGCAATGAAACTAAAATTAATTGTGTACACAGAAAGGAGCAGGGAGGGCAAGGGGTGTGACTCTGACATCAGTGAGGTACAGGTTTGTCACTGAAGGAAGGGCAAGCAGTCTGGCCCTTACAAAGGGCAGCTGTCCAGTAGCTTGTGAGATCCCAGAGGCAGAATCCCTGGGAGAGACAGGCCGAGTGAAGACACAGCCAGCAAGGCGACTGGAAGCAGGAGGAATTCCCAGGACTGTGCTTGGTAAAGGAGCTCGAAGCAAATCTCCGTGTTATAGTGAGACACACGGCACTGGGGCGAAGGCAGGGCAGTGCTCGCTGGGCAGGGCCTTTTTTTCACAAGTCAACAAGGAACCAGACAGCATGATGGGTGAGGAGCCACTGCGGAAAAGGATGGCTGTCTGACCTCAGTGGTCCATACATAACGTGACTGGCCTTGCAACCACTGTGAAGACACGTGGTGGGAAATAAGAGCGTCTTCAGGCTTCGGAGATGAAAGACCTTTGGATAGGAACCCGGCCTTAATAGTGGGTGGCCTCTCTCTGGAAACCACCTGCCCTTCTCATTCCTCGCCCTGCCCCCACAGCCCCAAGGGATCGCGTTCTTCCCAACAGGGACTGAACACATGGCATAGTGAGGGTGCCCAGACCCTCCCTTCCTGGGTCTCAGGGTGCCCTCGGCTTCATGCCTCCTGGGCAGACCTGGGTGGTTTTTTGACCCTTCAGACTGGACGCCAGAGCGCCATCTGCTCAGGAGGTGCTGACCACTCCCAGCTCCAGCATGAAGCCCACTCACTCAGAGCTGTATGCGTGGGCAGTGCCTGGTGAGACCCCAGCAAGGGTGGGCAGATGCACAATTTCTTAGGTTGAAGACCCCTGGATACAGTGACTGTGACTTTCAGCACAACCCACAGAAGTACATTTTACACTGGGGCCCACTCGTGACCCAGTGCACGAATTTAATCCTGAGAGGTGCGTTCCCAAGCGGGTTATGACATTTATAAGCATGATGGGCTTTTGGCCATGGAGGATGGCACCAGAGAGGCCACTGCACCCCAGAACAATTGTTGCCAGGAAGAAGAAACTTTCCCTGTTTCTCATTGGTCAGTGCCCTTGCTCAATGCAGAAGACCTGCATTTTCAGGCAGAGCTTCCATGGGCCTGGTTGTGTTGGAGAAGGGATCCGTACCTACCAGATGCTCCCTGAAGCCGGTGTGACGGGGCTGGGTCCAGAGGGTGGCCTTCACTCCCAGTGTCATTAGGGGAAGAGGTGACTGTGGAAGCGACCAAGGCTTTCCATAGAGCTGGAGGCAGAGACCAGAAGGTTCAGGTGGCTCTGAGTGGCCCTGGAAGATGTGTGTATATAAATGGGGCAAGTATGTCATCTTTGCATCCCCCCCCCACACATTTCACAGGACAACTCTTATCTTCACTACATTGGGAGGTACTGTGATAATTTCTATTCTATTCTTTTAAAAAAAATTCCTGGTTGTTAGCCATTTAACTACTATATCACCTCTTTAGACAAGAGTTAGATTTTTCTTTTTTTCAGATGTATGTCCAATTGCACCAGCATTATTTCTTGAAAAGGCTATCTTCCTCCATTGAATTTGTTTTGTGCCTTTGTCAAAAATCAGTTGAGTATATTTGTGAATGTCTATTCCTGGGTCCTCTGATGTGCTCCATTAAATGTGTCTATTCTTTGGCCAGAATCATGCTGTCTTGTTTTCTGTAGCTACATATTAATATTTAATACCTCCCATTTTATTATTCTTTTTCAAGATTGTTTTAGCTATCCTATAGACAGAGTTTCCACATAAATTTTGGAATAAGCTAGTCTATTTCTGCACAAATCCTTGATGGATTTTGGTAAGAATTGCAGTAAATCTATATATCAATTTGTAGGGAATTGACCCCTTTTCTACAATGAGCCTTCCAATCCATGAACACTGTATGTCTCTTTATTTCTGTCTTCTTTGATGTTTCTCATTAGCATTTTAAATTTTGATTTCTGTGTTTTTCTGTTACTGTATAAAAATTTGATTATTTTTGAGTGACCTATCTCTTATCTTGTGACCATTCTGAATGTACTTCTTTGACTTTTTTTTTTTGTAAGTTCCTTGAGATCTTGCACACAGTAATTGTGTCATCTGCAAGTAAAGATACTTTTATTTCTTCCTTTCCGTTCTTTGGGTCTTTTGTTTCCTTTTGGTGGGTAGAAATTCTAGCACCATATTGAATAACAGTAATGAAAGTGGATGTCTTTGTTTTATAACAGATCTTAGGGGAAAGGCAATCAGTCTTTGGCCGCTAAGTATGATGTTAGCTGCTGAAACATTTGTGCGTGTCCCTTAACAAATTAAGGTAATTTCCTTTAACCACTAACTTGATGAGAATATTTTTCTGAAAAAAACAGATCTTGGATTTAGTCAAATGCCTTTTCAGCCTTAACTGATAAAGTCATATGAGTTTTCTTCTTTTATTATTGATACAGTGGAATATACTATTTTTTTCATATTGAACCTGTGAAGGATTCTTGAAGTAAGTCCCATCTTATGTTCTATAATTCTTTTTATATAATGATGAATTCACTTTGCTAATCCTACATTAAGGAGTGTTTGGTCCAAATTTATGGGTAATATTGGTCTTTAGAATCCCTTTTTCTTTGAGTATTAATTGTCTGATTTGGGCATTAGGATATTACTGAGTTTGGAGGTCTTTCCTCTTATGTTTTCTATTTTTTCTTTTTTTTTGAGACAGAGTCTCAAGCTGTCACTCTGGATAGAGTGCCATGGCATCACAGCTCACAGCAACCTCCAACTCTTGGGCTCAAGCGATTCTCCTGCCTCCGCCTCCCAAGTAGCTGGGACTATAGGCACCCACCACAATGCCCAGTTATTTATTTATTTATTTTTTTGGTTGTAGCTGCCCTTGTTGTTTGGCTGGTCCAGGATGGATTCGAACCCACCAGCTCAGGTGTATGTGGCTGGTGCCTTAGCCACTTGAGCCACAGGCGCCAAGCCCTCTTATGTTTTCTAGAAGAGATTATTAAAATAGTATTAATTCTTCAATTATTTGGTAGAATTATCTATTGAAATCATCTAAGCCCTAGGATTTATTTTGTCTGGAGATTTTAGTTACAAAACCATTTTTTGGAATGATTACAGGGCTATTAAGATAATTCATTTAATCTTGGTCAAGTTCTAATTTGTGTTTTTCAATGAAGTAGAATTTTTTCTTCTATGTTGTAAAATTCATGAGCATAAATTTGACTACACTCTTCATTCTATTATGATCCTTTTATTAGATACAAGATCTGTAATGATATCCCATTTCATTTCTAATATGCATCATCTGTGTCTTCTATTTTTTTAGTCTTGCTAGAAGTTTATATATAGATTTTATTAATTCCTCCCCCCCCAAATAACCAGCTTTTGTTACTTTGATTTACTTTATTGTGTTCTGCACAGAAAAGACTTAACATAGTAGGCCTGGGATTGTTGTTGAAAGACCCATTTTTCAGGTTGTCCCTGGGAACTTAGATTTCAGAAGGGTTCCCACTATTTCAGATATCAGAAAGTGGCTCCCTGTAGTAAACAGTTTACAGACAACACGTTTATCCTGCTGAACACCCATTTTGCTTTGGCACTTTGGAATTTGGGTGTGGCCCAGCAGAGGATGCCTGTAGGAATGATTCCCTGGAGAACCTGGAAGCCATGAGTCAGTCTCTAATGAATGTCTCTAGTTGGTAATAGTTTACAGATGTTACATCTCGTTGCTGGGAAAATTGAGAAAGTTTTGTGCAACTTCACTGGGAGAGCCTTGTGGAAACTTGTGCTTGGTCTCCCCTAAACTTCATCCATGTGCCTTTTTCCTTTGTTGATACTGCTTTATAAACTTTCACTGTGATGAAAGTTAGTGGTGATTTTCTTTGCAACTCCCTAGTTGACCTGTGGGTTGTTTAGAAGTGTGTTGGTTAATTTCCACAGCTTTAGAAATTTTACTATGATAATTCTGTTATTGATTTCTATTTTGATTCCCTTGCATTCAGAGAACATACTCTGCATTATTCTGATTATTTTAGATTTGCTGATCCTTGTTCCGTGTCCTAGAATGTCATCTTTAATGGTGAATATTCCCTGAACATTTGAAAAGGCTGCTTTTCTTGGGCAGAGTGTTCTACGTCAATTGGATCTTTTGCTTGGCTATACTCTTCAGATAGTCTGAAAAACATTCTTGATGTTTTACTGATACTACAGTAATAGTATCAGTTGCTGAACAGTCTTAAAGTATACAATGCTAGTAATGTATTTTACATTATTTTGACTTTTATCACCATATATTAAAGCATTTTAAGTCTTTATGGTTTGTTCAGATTTAGAGTTATTATATCCTTTTGGTGGACTGACCCTTTTATCAATAAACAATTTCCTTTTTGTCTCTTTTGTACATGTGTATATGTGTGTGTGTATATATACATTTTATAGATATATATTTTTTGACTTTGAATTTGGCTTTTTCAGGTATGAATATAGTCATACTTTCTGTGCTTTAATAAATCATTTAATAAATCTGTTGTCATTCACATTTGTATTCTCCCACACATAATATGCCATTTCTCTCTGGTTGCTTTTAAGATTTTATCTTTGTCTTTTGGTTTCAAAAGTTTAATTATGGGAGGCGGAGCATGATGGCAGATGAGATGGATGTTTAGCTCAACTCTCCCATGAATCAGAATTTCCAGTCCAGAGGGAGAGATAATGGCCAGAAAGAAACCAACAAAGCCACAGGAGGGAGCCAAGTTGAGAGAAGAGATAGATAATTGGCACGTCTTCCCTGCTGAGGCAAGCTATAAGTCCAAGGAAACAAATTTCAGGTACAGAGCTCATCCCAAAGAGGACGTGTGTCCATCCCCTCCCGTAAGAGAGTTGCTTGCTTGCTGTGGGACCTCTATTAATGAGTGATGAACTGAGGTTCTCCTCCCTCACACCCCCAGAGAGAATTGCTGGAAGCTGGGACTCCTTCCCCAGAGAGCCCCTGCTGTGAGCCTAGGAATTCCCTTGTCTGGCAGGAAGTTTGAACAAGTATTTTCCTTACCACCTTGAACTTCCAGTCTACCATTCCTCCGCCCCCCCCCCCCCGGCCTGGTGGTCTAGAAGTCCAACTTCAGAGATCAGAATTTCTGCACTTCTTGGCTAGAACTGGGCATTGGATAGATGGAGGCAGTGAAGCTGTGCTATATCTGTGAATCTAGTAACAGTAAAGAAAGACAAGAGGGAAAGGTGACTGACCTGGCCCTAAGAAAGTGTATCTCTACAGTGGGCAGAGGCTTGGGTCTCTGCACTATGGGTGGAGACTCAGGAAATGCTGAGGTGCATGAACCCAAGTGGAGATACCTCTCACCCAACACCAGCATTAATAGAGTGATCCTGCGGGGGTCTAAATTTGGAGTCATCTCCCCAACTCTGTGGTCTGCCAGAGGGAACCAGACCTCACCCTATAGGGATACCAGAGCTGCAGAACAGTGGCAAAAATGGTGTGCTGGCTGAGGGAGAGATTCTTTTGCTGTCTGGATATCCTCAGGTTTAGATTGAGCTCAGCTGGAACTTTCTGCAGCTGTCATTGAGTACCTGAGGCAGGAAGGCTCCAGCTTCCCCTACTGGATGATGGCAGAGGGTGGTAACAATGAGGAGGAGACAGTGACTTTGCTATGACTCTGGCAGGCACATAGTCCTGACACATTTGCTTATTGGACAGAACTGGGCCATAGAGACTAGGTTAATAGAGACTGCTGTTGGGGCTACTAGAGACTAGGGTTACGAGAGTCTGGTGGTGAAGGGTGAGTAAGGTGGGGAAAGAGGCATCAACCCCCTTGCTAAAAAACCTTCTACTGCATGGGGTTTTCTGACTCCTTGGAGCACCACAGGTACTCAAGCTTCACTTGAGCTACCAAATAGACTCCTGCTATCTAGTTCTTGGGGACCTTTTGAGTGGGTGCTGTTTGGGACATTGGTTTGGAACTCTTGAACTGGACAAATCACCTGAGGACCCTCCAAGGTGGTACCCTGGTTTTTTGTAGTGAGAAGGTTTGATTTTCCTCTTCCAGGTATTTCCTGTGGGGGATGGGATGTCCTAGTTGCTTGTATTTCTCCAAAGCTGAGACTGCAAGCCAGAGTCGCTGATTTACTAGGATTGGACAGAGATCAGCTAAATACAAGACAGAGCCACCTACCCCTACTACACCAAGCAGATCTCTAGAGTCACAGACTGTAGTAGTAGACAGGTCCTTTGCAAAATTGAAGAGGAAAAACTGCAGTCACCAGTCCCAGTTCTTTGGTGAAGGGCTGGTCAACCATAACCCCAGAAGTCTCCAATCTAATTTCACCTTACCTGCTCATCTAGCTGAACAGTGAAAAATATTCCTGGGGTGGAATTAGCGGAAAAACTCTGGCAACATGAATAATCAGAATGGTTCAACTCCCCCAAGGAATGACAACCAGCCAACCAGAGGATTCCATTCAAAAACAGATAGGCTGAGATATCAGAAATTGAATGTAGAATTTGGATGGAAAATAAGATGAACAGAATGGAAGTAAAGTTGGAGTTAGAAATTCTAGGAATAATTCAAAAGATGTCTCAAAAATTCAATGAATTCAAAGACAAAATCACCAAAGATTTAGACACATTGAGAAAAGAAGTTGCAGCCCTCAAAGATCTGAGAAATACAGTAGAATCTGTCAGTAACAGAATGGACCAAACAGAGGAAAGGATTTCTGACGTTGAAGACAAAGCTTTTGAATGCTCCCAAACCTCAAAGAGGAAGAGAAGTGGAGAGCAAAAATGGATCATTTTCTCAGGAAGCTCTGGGGTAAATCAAAGAAAACCAATATTCACCTTATAGGGATTCCTGGAGGTGACAAAGGAGCTTTGCAAGGCACAGAGGCTCTTCTTCATGAGATTACGAAAGAGAACTTTCCAGACATGCCAAGAAATTCTGAAATTCAGATAGCAGATAGCTTTAAAACCCCATCGTGACTCAACCCAAATAAGACATACCCCAGGCACATCATAATTAAAACTTTCATAAAACTAAAGTTAATATGAAGGAGAAATTTCTGAAAGCAGCCAGACATAAAAAAACTATAACCTACAAGGGGAAGAATGTTAGAATGACTGCAGATCTCTCTGCTGAAACCTTTCAAGTCAGAAGAGGGTGGTCATCGACTTTTAATCTCCTAAAACAAAATAACTTTCAACCCAGGATCCTGTATGCAGCTAAACTGAGTTTCATTTATGATAGAAAATTAAATACCTTAATAACATTCACATGTTGAAGAAATTTGCTATCACTAAACCTATCCTCCATAATGGCCAGCACAATACTCCATCACAAAAGTAAACTCACTCAGAAACTTTTGATCAAATTCCAACTTCCACAGTGGTGAAAGGATTAAAAAGTTCCACTGGACTTTCAAAAAACTCAATACTCAAAATTATACCGGGTCTATCAATAGTCTCAATTAATGTGAATGGCCTGAATTGTCCTATAAAGAGGCACATCTTGGCTGACTGGATACAAAAAATCAGGTCTGATATCTGCTGCAGACAAGAATCTCATTTTACCTTAAAAGATAAATATAGACTCAGGGTGAAGGGATGGTCATCTATATTCCAGGGAAATGGAAAGCAGAAAAAAGCAGGTGTTGCAATCTTATTTGCAGATACAATAGGCTTTAAACCAGCCAAAGTGAGGAGGGATAAAGACAGACATTTCTTATTTATTAAAGGTACTACTCAATATGATGAGATTTTAATTATTAATATTTATGCACCCAACCAAAATGCACCTCAATTTATAAGAGAAACTTTAAAGGACATGAGCAACTTGATTTCCTCCAACTCCATAGTAGTTGAAAATTTTAACACTCCTTTAGCAGTGTTGGATAGATCCTCCAAAAAGAAGCTAAGCAAAGAAATTTTAGATTTAAACTTAACCATTCAACATTTGGATTTAACAGGCATCTACAGAACATTTCATCCTAATAAAACTAAATACACATTCTTCTCGTATTCTTCAGCCTACAGAACATACTCCAGAATCGAGCACATCCTGGGTCACAAATCGAACCTTAGCAAATTTAAAAGAATAGAAATTATTCTTTGCATTTTCTTGGACCACCACGGAATAAAAGTGGAACTCAGTAACAACAGGAATCTGCATACTTATACAAAATCACGGAAGCTAAATAACCTTACGCTGAATGATAGCTGGGTCATAGACGAGTTTAAGAAGGAAATTACCAAATTTTGGGAACAAAACGATAATGAAGACACAAATTACCAGAACCTCTGGGATACCGCAAAGTCAGTCCTAAGAGGGAAATTTGTAGCACTGCAAGCCTTCCTCAAGAGAACAGAAAGAGAGGAAGTTAACAACTTAATGGGACATTTCAAGCAATTGGAAAAGGAAGAACATTCCAATCCCAAGCCCAGCATAAAAAAAAGAAATAACCAAAATTAGGGCGGGATTAAATGAAATTGAAAACAAAAGAATTATACAACTGGAAGGCTGAGGCAAGAGAATCGCCTAAGCCCAGGAGTTGGAGGTTGCTGTGAGCTGTGTGACACCACGGCACTCTACTGAGGGTGATAAAGTGAGACTCTGTCTCTGCAAAAAAAAAAAAAAAGAATTATACAAGAGATCAATAAATCAAAAAGTTGGGTTTTTTGAAAAGGTCAACAAAATAAATAAACCTTTAGCTAACCTAACCAGGAAAAAAGGAGTAAAATCTCTAATTTCATCAAACAGAAATGGTAAAGATGAAATAACAACAGTTAATTGAAAAAAATCCTTAAAAAATATTACAAGGAATTTTATTCTCAGAAATATGAAAATCTGAAAGAAATTGACAAATACTTGGAAGCATGCCACCTTCCAAGACTTAGTCAGAATGAAGTGGAAATGTTGAAAAGGCCTATATCAAGTTCTGAAATGGCATCAACTATATAAAATCTCCATAAAAAGGAAAGTCTGGAACCAGATGGCTTCACATCAGAATTCTACCAAACCTTTAAAGAGGAACTAGTACCTATATTACTCAACCTTTTCCAAAATATAGAAAAATAAGGAATACTACCCAACACATTCTATGAAGCAAACATTACCTTGATCCCCAAACCAGGAAAAGATCCAACAAGAAAAGAAAATTATAGACCAATATCACTAATGAATATTGATGCAAAAATATTCAACAAGATCCTAACAAACAGAATTCAGCAGCAAATTAAACACATTATACACCATGATCAAGTGGATTTTATCCCAGGGTCCCAAAGCTGGTTCAATATACATAAACCTATAAATATAATTCATCACATAAACAAAAATTAAAAAACAAAGACCATGTGATTCTCTCAATTGATGCAGAAAAAGCTTTTGATAATATCCAGCATCCCTTCATGATCAAAACAATTAGGAAAATAGGTATACAAGGGACATTTCTTAAACTGATGGAGGCTCTCTACAGCAAACCCACAGCCAATATTGTATTGAATGGAGTTAAATTGAAATCATTTCCACTCAGATCAGGAACCAGGAAAGGTTGCCCATTGTCTCCACTGTTCTTTAAAATTGTAACGGAAGTTTTAGCCATTGCAATTAGGGAAGAAAAGGTGATCAAGGGTATCTATATAGGGTAAGAAGATATCAAACTTACATTCTTCACAGATGATATGATTTTATATCTGGAAAATACCTGGGATTCTACTACAAAACTCTTAGAAGTGATCAAGGAATAGAGCAGTGTTTCAGGTTACAAAATCAACACTCATAAATCTGTAGCCTTTATATACAACAACAATAGCCAAGCTGAAAAAATAGTCAAGGACTCTATTCCATTCACAGTAGTGCCAAAGAAGTTGAAATATTTGGGAGTTACCTAACAAAGGACGTGAAAGATCTCTATAAAGAGAAGTATGAAACTCTAAAAAAAGAAATAGCTGAATATGTTAACAAATGGAAAAACACACCATGCTCATGGCTGGGAAGAATCAACATTGTCAAAATGTCTATACTACCCAAAGCAATATACAATTTTAATGCAATCCCTATTAAAGCTCCATTGTCATACTTTAAAGATCTCAAAAAAATAACACACCATTTTATAGGGAATCAGGAAAAAACCTCAAACAGCCAAGACATTACTCAGAAATAAAAACAAAGCAGGAGGAATTATGCTACCAGACCTCAGACTGTTCCGTAAATGTATAGTTATCAAAACAGCATGGTACTGGCACAAAAACAGAGAGGTATTCCCTTTTCTCCACATCCACGCCAGCATCTTTAGTTTTGGGATTTTGTGATGTGGTCTACTCTTACTGGAGTTTGAAGGTATTTCAGCGTAGTTTTGGTTTGCATTTATCTAATGATTAAAGATGATGAGCATTTTTTCATGTGTCTGTAGACTACACACCTGTCTTCTTCAGAGAAGCTTCTGTTCATGTGTCTTGCCCACAATGAAATGGGATCACTTGTTTTTTTCTTAGGGATAAGTTTGAGTTCTCTGTGGATTCTGGTTATTAGACCTTTGTTGGAAATATAACTTGCAAAAATCCTCTCCCATTCTGAGGCCTGTCTGCACTGCTGGTGGGAATGTAGGCTAGTACATTCCTTTTGGAAGGATGTTTGGAGAACACTCAGAGATCTAAATGTAGACTTACCATTTGATCCTGCAATTCCTCTTCTAGGCATATCAAAAGGACCAAAAATCACTTGACAATAAAGATATTTGCACCAGATTGTTCATTGTAGCTCAATTCATAACTGCCAAGTCATGGAAGAAGCCCAAGTGCCCATCAACCCATGAATGGATTAATAAATTGTGGTATATGTATACCATGGAATACTATGCAGCATTAAAAAAAATGGAGACTTTACCTCTTTTATGTTTACATGGATGGAGCTGGAAAATATTCTTCTTAGCAAAGTATCTTAGGAATGGCA
>CAUYON010036471.1:0-18562 GCA_963573935.1 Arctocebus calabarensis
GGGGTGGGGTCTTGGGGTCTTGGTGTGTGCCACACCTTTTGGGGGCAAAACACGATTGTAAGAGGGTCTTTTCCTAACAAATGCAACCAGTGTAACATGGTTTCTTGTACCCTCAATGAATCCCCAACAATAAAAAATAAAAGAAAAATAATAAATTTTAAAAACTGGGTGATTCAAGTAACATCAACAATAAAATTATGCAACATTTTACTCATCAGATAATAATTCAAAGAGCTCTATCTGCCAATTATGTTTAATTATCCCCCACTGAGCAAGTGCCAAAAACCAAGTTGAGCCATGTATTCATATTTGCTCTTCTTTTTATTCCACAAACACATGACACACGGTATTTTATAAAAAGAAATTTATAGAGCTGGATAACGAAGATGCAAGGCCAATCTGAATATCAGCTGAAGGAAAACAAGTGAGAGTATTAACTATAAAATCTATACTTCATGTATCTACAGTCCAAAAAATTTTTTAATTATTTTAAAATATTTTAGGATTTCTTTGCCACTGCAACTACCCAGGGAAGTGGAATGAGTGGAAATCTCTATTCCTTAGTGGTCGAGGTTCACTTATCCATTCATTCAACAGATCTATATTGATAGGGCCAGACACCACTCCAGGAATAAAGAGACAGAAATCCCTGTGCTTGTGGAGCTTAGATTTTTGCAATGGAAGGCAGATAATGAGCTATCAGCATGGTAAGTAAATTATACAGTATGTTAGAAAGTGATGTGTTATGACAGGAAAAAAAAAATAGATCAGGGTAAAGGGAATCGGAGTGCCCAGAGAGGCTACTATGCTCAATGGGTTGCCTATGGTGGGTCTCACTGAGGAGGTGACATCTGAGTTAAGACTTGAAGGTTTAGCCAGGCAGGTGGCTGGGAGAAGGGAGTGACTAGCAGAAGGAGAAGCATGTGCAATGGCCCTGCAGCAGGACCTACCTGTGTCACAGAGGAAATGCAGGCAGATCCGTGTTTCTGGTGCAGAGGAGGCAGGGGAGGAGAGCGGGACATGAGTTCTGAAAGGTAATGGACTCCACATCGACTCAGAGCCTTGTCCACAGTTTGTCTACTCTGAAAGAAACAGCCCTGGGGCTCTGCGTGATAGGACTCGGTGTAGGTTTTAAAAGGATCACTCTGGCTGCTGTGTTGCAAATAGACACGAGGTGGCAAAAGCGACTCAGGAGACTAGTTTGGAAGCAATGAAAGCAACGCAGGTGAATGACGGGGGTGGCAGCAGTGGAGGTGGTGAGAACAGGTCCAATTTCCGGCATATTTTGAAGGCAGAGCCAATAGGCTTCCTTGGTGAATCGGGTTGTAGTGTGGGAAAAGAAACGTGCCCCAGGAAGTCTGGAGTGGCCACCAACTGAGACAGAAGGGCGTGGGTGGGACTGGGTTTGGGGGCAGGACAATTAATGTCATTTGGCCTGTGAAGTCTAGTTTGAAATCTCTATTCCTAACAAGCAGTTGCGACTGTGGATAAGCTATTTAACCTCTTTGAATCTCGATTTTCTCATCATAAACTGGGATAATAATACCTAACAATCAGTGTTGATATATGAATTTCAGTGAAACCAGGCATGTAGAGAAAGATGCAGTCAGGTATACCTTGAGCACTCCATAAACAGGGGTTGCTACTGCCTTTCCCCCCACCAAAATCACCAACAGAAGGAACAGGTCAATATCCTTTCACTGAATTCATCAAAGGCTGGGTAAACACCTCGGACTCGGTGTTCAGCGCTGTGAGGCCATGGTGTGTGGGACCCAGACTTGCACACCCAGGCCTCTGGACTGGTGCTGGGACAGATCCAAGCATGTTAGTCACACACATCACTTTCACGTGAGGCCAGTGGGAGACGTAAAATCAAAGGGCCATGTAAGGACTGCTTTCCTACAACTCCTTTGGGGATTTTCCAAAAAATGCTTTCAAGATTTAGCAAAAAGATATTGTATTAACATCCTGTCCCAAAACAAGAGCAAAAAACAGGGATTTTCCTTTTGGAAGTTATTGAGTCTTGGAAGCATCTAAAATGTCTCTTGCTCTGATGAAAGTATCAGGAAAGAAATGTGAAGACATTCAAAGTTACTAACAGGTTGAAAATTATTTCATTGAAAAAGATGTACTTGAAATGTGTGTCCTGCTTCTTGGCCTTGTGGCTAAGATCAAGTGTAGTACTTGAAATGTGTTTAATTCTGTGCCCTGAAGTACCCATTGCTTTGAAGATGGGACCCAGGACTGATGTGTCATAGACTGAATGTTCTGAGGAGAAATCTTAGGAAATTTCTCTCCTTCCTTCCCGCCTCTCAGGCTACCAAGAATAGGTACTACAGGAAGGCAGGGCCAAGGTGAAAGCAAAGAGCAAAGGAGAGATTAAAAGCAAACTCTAAGTTCCCATAGACCCACAAATGGATTAATAAATTGTGGTATATGTACACCATGGAATATTATGCAGCCTTAAAGAAAGATGGAGACTTTACCTTTTTCATGTTTACCTGGATAGAGCTGGAACATATTCTTCTTAGCAAAATATCTCAAGAATGGAAGAAAAAGTATCCAATGTACTCAGCCCTACTATGAAACTAATTTATAGCTTTCATATGAAAGCTATAACCCAGTTATAGTGCATGAATATGAGGGAAGGGGCAAGGGAGGGGAGGGGACTGGGGAGACTGGCTGGAGGGAGGGTAATTGGTGGGACCACACCTATGGTACATCTTAGAAGGGTATAGGTGAAACTTACTAAATGTAGAATATAAATGTCTTAACACAATAACTAAGAAAATGCCATAAAGGCTATGTTAACCAGTCTGATAAAAATTTTTCAAATTGTGTATAAAACCAGCACATTGTACCCCATGATTCCATTAATGTACACAGCTATGATTGAATAAAAAATAAAATAAAAGCAACCTCTATCATGTACTCACTGCCGTGACTTCCAACAGTTACTTTCCTCATCAGCAAACAGAAGTGCTGCCACCTACCTCGCAGAATTCAGAAATGGGGATCGTCTCAGCCTTGTCCTTTATATGTGACAAAAGATTATTCATTATCTTTTTTCTCTTTTTTGCTAAATGTATCTTTCTCTAGTACTCCTAACAGAAGAACTTAACACTTTATGAGAATCAGTATCACCGAGTGATAAGAACTGGCAGCAGAGACCACATTGAAGTGCCAGATGACCCCCTTCTAACTGTTGAGCTGTCATTAATCTCCTGAGCCTCAGTTTCCTCTTGGCTGCTGTCACCTTTCTGTTACCTTTCTTTTTCTTTCTCCTCCCTCCCAGGACTGCACCAGAGGCAGCTCAGTCACCCCATTGCCTAATTCCTCAGGAAAGCTCTTTCCCCACCCCTCTTCGGAGTTGATGAGTCACTTCCTCTTTCTGAATTGAAATCCTCAGGTTATTTATGTTGTGGAATAGGGGAACAGACCACAGGGAGTAAACAGAGTAGGAGAGGGAGTTCATAGTCCAAGTGGGAGTGATTAGGGCATGAGTAAGAATCACAGAAAGGTTCCGCTAAAGAAATGTTTCAAAAAAAATAATCTTGCCAAATTGTAGGTCAACCAGGAGAGAAATTATGACCTAAAAAGAACAACAAATACCTACTTGAGAATTAAAAAAAAAATCTTCAGTGTCATTAAATGAGCATTTAAGCAAATCATATAAATACAAGAAGAGGCAAGGGCCATATTAAATTCTGTACAAAATTTTTCAATGAGCATCAAAAAATACCAACATTAATGTATGTGAGAACATTGACTAAATTTCTCTCTCACGCTCTGCTCAAACTCAGCAATTATTTTTTTAATTATACAAGATCTGTATCATCACTCTAAAAACATACCAGTAAATGTTTCAGTACATGGATTTATGCCAGCAAGCCTCTTTGATGTCCCAAAGTCAGAGATCTTGAGAACGCCACTGTAGGTATTAATCAACACATTGTCACCCTAGAGAATAGAGGACTTTAATCACAAATGTTATCTTTCTTCAGATTCTCTGCTGTTGACCCTATTAAGTCCAACAAAATAAGGTGTCCTTAGAGCAAACAAAGAGACATTTTGTGTTCTTCATTAATAGTTTATCTCAATAGTGAATTCTTTTTTTTTCTGTAGAGACAGAATCTCATTTTGTCACCCTCGGTAGAGTGTCATGGTGTCACACAGCTCACAGCAACCTCCAACTCCTGGGCTTAGGTGATTCTCTTGCCTCAGCCTCCCAAGTAGCTAGAACCACAGGCATCTGCCACAATCAATAGTGAATTCTTGATACCATTTTTTTGTTTGTATATTATCAATTATTCAAAATCCGTTCCTCGGGTCACGGGTCAAATATGACTCCTAATCAATTACAGCTGCTGCTGTTTCAGGTATGTAATGATACATGTATGAGAGTTAAATTGTGATATTCTTAACTTTCCAATCACTTTTTTTTTTTCTATGTTGCTTGACTTCTTTTTGTGGGATATTTAAGGACATCACAGATCAACAGGCTCTTGGGTTGATTTTCGGGTAGTTATATTAATTCACTTTCAATAGCTTATTGAAATTTATTATTTCTGAATCTTCTCTTTCTAAAGAAGATCTAAAGCTATTACTCTAGTGATCTTAGAGAATTGGGGTAATAATTTTCATTCAGGCTTGGCGCCTGTGGCTCAATGGGCTAGGGCGCCAGCCATGTACACCTGAGCTAGCGGGTTCGAATCCAGCATGGGCCTGCCAAACAACAATGACGGCTGCAACGAAAAAATGACTGGGCATTGTGGCAGGCGCCTGTGGTTCCAGCTACTTGGTAGGTGGAGGCAGGAGACTCACTTGAGCCCAGGAATTAGAGGTTGCTGTGAGCTGTGATGCCACGGCACCCTACCTAGGGTGTCAGCTTGAGTCTCTGTCTCAAAAAAAAATTTTTTTTTTCATTCAATCCATGAGTATGTGATATTGAAGAAAAAAGGGTACTTTTTTTTTTTCCTAACCATTCACCCATTGTTTCAGTAAGTATTTACTGAGTAGTTCTTATAGGTAAGGACACAAAAATTAACCAACTTGTAAACTTCTCAGGAGGAGGGACTATCTCCTATTTAACTCTTTTTTGTTTGTTTTGTAGAGACAGAGTCTCACTTTATCACCCTCGGTAGAGTGCCGTGGTGTCACACAGCTCACAGCAACCTCCACCTCCTGGGCTTAGGCGATTCTCTTGCCTCAGCCTCCCGAGTAGCTGGGACTACAGGCGCCCGCCACAAGGCCCTGCTATTTTGTTGTTGTTGTTGTTGTTCTTGCAGTTTGGCCGGGGCAGGGTTTGAACCCACCACCCTCACTATATGGGGCCAGCGCCCCACTGGCTGAGCCACAGGCGCCACCTTTTTTTTTGAGACATTAGAAACTGGGTTGTGTTACTGAGGCTGGTCTGGAACTCCTGGCCTCAGCCATCCTCCCACCTCAGCCTCCTGAGCAGCTGGGACTCACAGATGCACATCACCATGCCTGGCTCCCTGTTTAAACTTTATACCACTGAACCCCCACCCAAGTTCCTCGTAAACATCACAACCTTGTTGGCTGAACACAGTTAAGGAGTTCATTCCTTGACTAGAAGAGGTAAGACATGAACATAAATAACAGAGTCAGCATAGCAAGCCACAATATTTCTGCTGTTTCTAAGATTTACTTTTTATTTTTTAAGAACTATTTATTTATTTAGAGACTGAGTGTAGCTCTGTTGTCCATGCCAGAGTGCCACGGTGTCAGCCTAGCTTACAGCAACCTGAGAGCTACACTATGTACCTGAGAGCTACGTAGAAAAATTAGGAGGGTGTTGTGGTGGGTGCCAGTAGTCTCAGCTGAGCCTCCCAACTAGCTGAGACTACTGGCACCCACCACAACACCCTCCTAGTTTTTCTACATAGAGACAGGGTCTCACTCTAGCTAGGGGTGGTCTCTCACTCCTGAGCTCAAAGGATGCTCCTGCCTCGGCCTCCCAGAGTGCTGTGATTACAGGTGTGAGCCACCACACGCCCTGCCCTTGTTTCTGAGATTTACTTACTCTCCATTCCAAATTAATACTTACAATACAACATGACTTTCAAAAACAAAATAATAATCCAGCAAGGAACTTATAAAAATCAGTCCTGCTGCAACTACCTTTATGTCCCGGTGAACAATCTGATTGTCATGCAGGTATTTTAGTCCTTCCAATATTTGCTTTGTATAAAAGCCAATTGTTTGCTCATTATCTTTTAATGGACCCCATTTGGAACGAAGGAGAGCAGAAAGACTTCCTATAAAGCAAGGAGAAAGCGGGAATACAATCTTATCCAAATGAATTCCTTAAAGCATATTAATAATGTAACACTAATTTAAGCCAACATTCATTAGTTGTTCACAGCAGTCTAGAAACTGTACTAGATACCAGGCTAATGCATGAATATAAAAATATCACTATCTGAAGACATTTGTTATCAAATACTATCTAAGTAAAAGGCCAATGTCGAGTCATCATGACTAATACTAAAATAGTTTCAGAATTTACTGTCTCTATGAAATTAAATAATTCAAACTTACAGCTGTTGGAACTTTAAATTATTTAAGCTTTTTGCAGCTACAACTTCTGCTTCTTTGATTATAGATTAAATCTCCTTATTTTTGTCCTGTAGATGATTAGAAAAGACCAAATGGTCCCAGAGATAAGACCCCTGGAGACCATTATCCTTTCGTTTTGAGACAGAGTCTCATTATGTCGCCCTCAGTAGAGTTTTGTGGCATTATGGCTCACAGCAACCTCAAACTCTTGGGTTTAAGCGATTCTCTTGCCTCAGCCTCCCAAGTAGCTGGGACCATTATCCTTTCCTATAAGATATTGAAGTAGTTTTCCTTAGAATGTAACAAGATAACCAATCAAATTGCTACAGGGTACCAAACTCACACTTTGCTTTTGAATAAACTCCATACTTAATCATATTTTCTGAATCTCACTAAGGATGACATCCCCTAACAAACTGAAGGTAATATCATATGTCAATTCTACTCTTCTTCAAGGCCCTAGGAATTATACTTTTTAACAAAAGAAAAACATCTCTTACCTCCAGGGACCTGTTCCATGAAGATTTTAATGAAACCATTCTCACTGAAGGAGCCCAGATACTGGACAATATTTTTGTGCTTCAAGTGCTTATGTAATGCTATTTCTTCATGTAGGGGCTGAGAGTATCTAAAAGACATGCAAATGTTAATGAGCTAATTATGTCGCCAGACTTCAGTGCATAACTTTCAGCAATACAAATTGAAAATGTCAGCTAAATAAATGCTATAAATAAAATGAAATTGACAGCCTAAGGCCTTTGTTTCTCATAAGATAAATTCTGTCTGGTTGAAGGTGTGGTAAGAGCTGAGGGAAAATATGTCAGGCACTGTACCAAGCCCTTTGTGCATATTAACTCATTTCTCGTAACAATTCCACAGAAGTACTATGAAAAGGCCCATTTTATAGAAGAGAAAATTGATTCACACAGAGTGAAAACTGCCATATGTAAAATTTATAAAGGGCCACAAGGTGAGGGCTGTGGCAGAGGCCTGAACTCTCCAAAGGTATAGGCATAGTTGCATATACACATTTTCCTACAATCAGCCATTGTTCCCAAGTTTTCTTTCCTATAATTGCTACTCAAGAATCAGCTAGCTGATGATCATAAAGATTCTTAATTTTCTTTCTTTCTTTTTTTTTTTTTTTTTAGAGAGAGAGTCTCACTTTATCGCCCTTGGTAGAGTGCCATGGAGTCACACAGCTCACAGCAACCTCCAGCTCCTGGGCTTAGGTGATTCTCTTGCCTCAGCCTCCTGAGTAGCTGGGACTACAGGCACCTGCCACAACGCCCAGCTATTTTTCTGTTTTGCAGTTTGGAGGCGGGGTTTGAACCCGCCACCTCCGGCATATGGGGCCAGCACCCAACTCCTTTGAGCCATAGGCACTGATTCTTAATTTTCTTAATTATTCCCACAGATAACATCATGCTTCTGAAACTAAGGTTAGCTTTTGTGATATCTTCAGCTCCTGCATTCAGTAGATCGACTGACCCATAGAGACCAATGGTCCACAGTACCAAGGAACTGACTCTACTGCTGTCCCATGACCCACACCCAGAAGCTGACTCAGCAGAAAAAGACAATTTCTACTGTCTGGCCATTCGGCAGATCCAATTGATTAGGCTCTTTGCCCACCAAACTATCTTTAAAAATCCTTTCTCGGCTCAGGGCCCATTGCACAGTGGTTATGATGCATATATAACCCAGCCTGGGCCGGCTAAACAACAATGACAACTGCAACAAAAAATAGCAGGGTGTTGTGGCAGGCGCCTGTAGTACCAGCTACTCGGGAGGCTGAGGCAGGAGAATCACTTAAGCCCATGAGGTTGCTGTGAGCTGTGACGCCATAGCCCTCTGCCGAGTGTGACATAGTAAAACTCTGTCTCAAAAAAAAAAAAAAAAAAGATAAAATAAAAATCCTTTCTCTTAAATCCTCGGGGAAACAGAATTAAGAATTTCCCATCTCTTCACGTGGTGTCTGCAATAATAAATTCTTTTTCTGGTAAAAACTAGTAAGGGATAGAGTTAAGATATAAAACCAGGAGAATTATTCGATCTTCCACAGTTCACTGGTTAAATTAACATGACCTCCTGTTTTGGCCTCATCAACATAATTTTATTACCCAGGAGACACTTGCCCCGGAAGACAAAAATTGTAAATAATTTTAATGTTTATTCCAGAATTTCCTGAAAGTAATATTAACTCTTAATAAAAAACATAAGAAATCATATATATCCCAAGACTCTCTAAGCCCCTTCCCTCAAAATCCTCACCTTACCATGTGTACCAATTCTGTTACGAATTTTACTAAATCCTAATCAAGCTGCCACACGGAAAGTGTGAGTTCAAAATCATATACTTGGTATATGCTGCCATATTAAAATATAAAAGTTACTTTGTATTTCTGGAACGGAACAACACTTTGATGGTTATTGGAAGTACTGTAAAGCTTACAGACTCTTAACAATCTTGATAATAATAATTATTATGATACACAAATCAGGATTGTTATATTATTGTATAATAATAATTGTTGTTATAATAATTATTATAGCTTGTTAAAGAAAAAAGTTCAACAAATTGAGTTTTAGAGATCTAATTGGCTTTTTGAAAACTTTCAGAACATTACAGGGATACAGAAGTTTTGCTTACCTGGATTGCTTTTGTACTGCTTGAGACAAAGTTGTAAGTGTGCCCATCACCCAGAGAGTGTATGATTTACCCATCCTCTCTTCCTCCTGCCCGTCTGCTTGATTTCCATTGAGTTTTGCTTCCATCTGTGCACATGAGTGCTGTTCACTTAGTTCCAATATAATAGTAAGTACATGTGGTGTTTGTTTTTCTATTAAATGCTAAGGAGAATGGTCTCCGATTCCATCTACATTGTTACAAAAGGAATTAATTCATCTTTTTATGGCTAAGTAGAACTCCATGATACATACACATCACATTTTATTATCCACTCACAAATCGATGGGCACTTGTGTTGAGTCCACCTTTTTGCAATCATGAATTGCGCTGCAAAAAACATTTGAGTGCAAGTGTTCCAGTAGTGGGATTACTGGATCAAAAGGCAGGTCTGTCTACTTTTAGTTCTTTGAGGTTGTCTCCGTATTATTTTCCACAGAGGGTGTATTAGTTTGCAGTACCACAACAGTGTGTGTCAGCATCCTTTTCTCTCCGCATTCATGCCAGCATCTATTGTTTTGGGATTTTTGTTTGCTTTGTTTTGTTTTATTGTTTGGGATTAACAAGCTGTAGTATATGTTTTGGGACTTTCGCATAAAAGCCATTCTCACTGGGATTAGCTGATATTTCAAGGTGGTTTTGCTTTGCATTTCCTTGATGATTAGTGAGGTTGAGCATTGTTTCCTGTGTTTGCTGGTCATTAGTTTATCTTCTTTTGAAAAGCTTCTGTTCATGTCTTTTGCACAGTTTTTAATGGGGTTGTTTAATTTTTTCTTGCTGATTTGCTTGAATTCTTTGTAGAATCTGGGTTAAGCCCTTTAACAGACATATAGCATGTGAATATTTTCTCCCATTTTGTAGGTTGTTGATTCTCTTGATCGGTTTTTGACAGAGATGTGTGAACCAGGCAGCATCCGATTTAAACAGCCAGGAGCTCCGCTGGGCTTGGCAGAATGGTTGGTTTTGTGAGGAACAGGGAAACAACATAGTGCAGTGTTGGTTAACAGAGGGTTACTCCCTCGTACGGGTTAAAGCAGAAGGGACTTGCTTATTTTGCCAGCTTGATGTTGACTGGGGGCCTTTTGACTGGTTGCTGTGAATCTCCTAGGCTTTTTTTTCTCTTTGTTTCTTTCCTTTTTGGAAAATTGTTCTGCTTGGGGATTTAGCTATCATCTCACTCCTAATTTCTCAGGTCACATCTTACAAGTAAATGGCTTAGGTTTGGTTTAGTGATGTGGAACCTTAGCATGAGTGAGTCCATGTTGGGCTGGTATGTTGGGGCCTAGGGCAAGAGCTCACCAGCCATACATTTCTTTTTTTTTTTTATATTTATCATACATTTCACTTAACAAGCTAAATATAGGAGGGAGTTAGCAATGACAAACACAGACTCAAAGCCATTCCCTAACATTTTTTCTTTCTTTCTTTTTTTTTTTTTTTTTTTGAGACAGAGCCTCAAGCTGTCACCCTGGGTAGAGTGCCATGGCGTCACAGCTCACAGCAACTTCCAACTCCTGGGCTTAAAAGATTTTCTTGCCTCAGCCTCCCAAATAGCTGGGACTATAGGCAGCCGCCACAACGCCTGGCTATATTTTGGTTGTAACTCATTATTGTTTGGCAGGCCTGAGCTGGATTCAAACCCACCATCTCTGGTGTATGTGGCTGGCGCCTTAGCCACTTGAGCTACAGGCACCGAGCCTACATTTTCTTCTTTCTTTTTGCTTTTGTGTAATGGAGGCCACAGATGTGAAAGGCATTAACTACTAAGCCAAAGTAAATGAAAACCTGATGTCTCACACTTGCTTCAGTCCTATGTTCAGGAAATGTACAAATCTTACAATGACAAATCCATATAAGCAGAATGGATTTTTCTTTTTCTTTTTTTCTTTCTTTCTTTTTGTTTTAGACAGAGTCTCAAGCTGTCACCCTGGATAGAGTGCTATGACATCATAGCTCACAGCAACCTCCAATTCCTGGGCTTAAGCGAGTCTCCTGCCTCCACCTCCCAAGTAGCTGGGATTATAGGCACCCGCCACAATACCTGGCCATTTATTTTTTTTGGTTGCAGCCATCGTTGCAACCGTTGTTTGGTGGGCCCGGGCTGGATTCGAACCCCTCAGCTCAGGTGTATGTGGCTGGCGCCTTAGCCAGTTGAGCCACAGGCGCCGAGCCAGAATGGATTTTTCTTAAATGCCAACAACAAATACTACAATTGGTTAGACTTGCATAATACAATTTTCAATAAGCTTTTAAGGTACGTACTAAAGCTAAAGCACCTGGCAGTTTATAAAAGTAAATTCCTTTAATTTGAATAAATGTTTATAATCTGTGTAATATTACTCAGAAATCAGCCGACAACAACAACAAAAAAGACTTCTATTGAGATCTACTACTCTATTTTTCTTTAACAACAAAAAAGACTTCTATTGAGATCTACTACTCTATTTTTCTTTAGAACTGCTTTAGGAACTATGAAGAGCAGGCATTAAAATGAATCCTTTAATAGTGCCTCAATTAGAGACACCAACATTTTGATAATTGCCTAAAAGAGTTAATACAAGAATCCAAACACACAGTGTTATCAATAAGATGCCTAGGTAATGACTCCCAACTATGAATACATTTACAAGTTATTTCTCCCTTGGGGGCTAAAAACCCTTCCAATGCTAGCTCATAATCGCTCTAGCTTTGCATTAGTGGCAAATACTGTGCCTATTTAGGAGATCAAGATAATTAAATAACCTCAAACAAGAAACTAACTCAGTTTATTATGAATTAAAGGGCTCCCACCTCTGATCCTTTAATGAGAATCAACCCATGAACACTCAGATTTAAGATTTTGGAGAAGTAAATATTCCTACTTCATTATTTAAACCAAGGATAGTTTAACATTTGCAATACTGGTCACAATCTAACCTAGGTAAGAATAAGTATTTTTCTCCAATACGAAAAAAATGACAAACCACCAGCAATTTTCACTAAGTGTAGGTGCCAAGCATTAAATAAGGAAGTAATCATAAATTGCTCACATCAATCAATTATGCTTATTTATGAGAATTACAAAAACATCATTATTTTCTCTCAAATAGCTTTAAGAATGGAAAGAAGACATGGCATCCAATAATCAGATACTTATACATATATATATACATATATACATGAATTATATATGTATATAATATATGTATATATACATATATAATATACATATATTTAGCTTTGAAAAAAATGGTTAACCCACAGGTATCTCCAGAACAGTCCCTCTGAGTCAAATCGCCGCTGATAACCATTTAGACTAGTAGTTCCCAACCTCGACCCACATTTACATCTTCTGGAGGGCTTCTTACCCTCTGTGTTCAGGACCATCCCAGAATTTCTGGAGAGGGAACCTGAACATCAGTGTTTTAAAAAGCTCCTCTGTTGACTCTGCTGTACAATTGGGGGAGAATAACTGATAGAAATGAACAGTTTAAGGGTGTGCAGACTATCAGAAATGAAAGCCAACCTGACATGGACAACCAGTTTGGGGTAGATTGTAAGAGCATACTAAATCCACCGCCCCTCCTTTGCAACCACTCTGATTCTTTAACAGAATTGCTTTGGAACATAAAGGAAGCAAAGGAGAAAGACTTGCTGCTATGCTCCTCCTTTGCAGATGGTAGTTCAGCGTACCCTGGATCCTGCATTACTCACATCCCTCATCCTGCTTTAGCAATTATCCTTTGTTAACTGTTATCATTTTTAATGGAATATCCACATCTCTCCAGGGCATACAGATGTATCTCCTCAATAACAATGATAGGCTTCTCTGTAATCTCTTTATCTAGCTAACAAGAAGACGCCCCACACCAGCTGTTCCTTGTCATGTACGATCCACATACATCCACCGCACTGTTACAAAACAGAAGCTGAAAATATTCCGTTAGTGTGGGTGTGCTTTGTGTGTGTATAGTGGCATTTAAATAAACTTCAGCTATAAGGTGATTTTAAAAGTGATTTTCTTCCAAGAGCCTACTTACATCCTGTGGAGAAGGAAGGAGATGGGTAGCAAAAGGTTAATGAATTTACCTACAGCAATTGGATAGTGATACCTCTTTAAATTTTATATTGTTTCAAAGTCTACTCATGCACGGCCTCCTCCATCATCAACACCTCCCACCAGCATGGGCCGTTTGAATGATGAACCTGCATCAGTCATTATCACCATGTGATGTGATTTTAACTTCAGGGTATGGTGGTGTGCACCAGTAATCCAGCTACGCGGGAGGATGAAGTGGGAGGATGCTTGAGCCCAGCAGTTCAAGACCAGTCTGGGTGATGCTCACCTCAAAATTTTAAACAATTGGGGGGAAAAGTCTATGTATGAGCTACTTAAGAACCTGTAAGAATATTTAACAAAGTTTTTAATAAGACAACTTTATATACATTACTTACCCTCTGTGTTCAGTGGGTATTTAAGAATTTCTATCATGTTTTATAAGAATTCATAAGCATCTCTTGTGAATTAACCAAGAGGAAACTCTGGAATAATACCACAAAAAAAGTGGAAAGTTGAAACTATCCCTGTGGCAGATAGTACATGTTGCTTATATAACTTCTGTTCTTCCCTCTTTCTATGACTTTATTCAGAGAATCAAATGGCCAACTAAAAACCATAGAGTTCCTGCCTCCCTCAGGTAGGTGTAGGCACTTTGGGCCAATAAAACAGAGGTGAAAAGTATGCTAGACATTCCTGGGAGTTCTGTTCTCCCTTTTCTTCTGAAATGTAGATATGGAGGCTGGAAAGAGAGTGAAACTCATGTAGTGAAGATGGAGAACTAAGACTTGGAACAGCGCTTGCATGTGTAGGCGGGTCTTTTTCAGCTTGGAGGAGTCAGAGGGCTTGACGTTGGAGTTGAGGCTTAAACGATGAAAATGAGGCAATCCTGCCAAGATCAGGGATGATGTTGGTGTGTGTGATGGACAAAGCAACACCAGGGTGGCTGCAGTGAAGATGAGGCACAGAGGAGCCAGATCGCTTGTGGTCTACGGTCCCAGGTAAAGGTTCTGGACTTCACACTGGTTGCAATAAGAATCCATTGAAGAGTTTTAGGCTGTGGTGATATGATATGATTTTTTAGAATACGTTTTATTTTTTAGTTTTAGATTCATGGCAAAACTGATGTCCCCACCCATGCACAGCCTCCCCCATTATCAACACGCCCCACCAGCATGGTCTGTTTGTTCCAAATGATGAACCTGCATCAGTCATTAGCACCAGGTGATGTGATTTTAACTTCAGAAAGAACTATATGGCTTCTCTGAGGAAAAATGGATGAGGAGTGAAGGGAAGAGTGAAAGCAGAGACTAATTAGAAGGTGGTTGCAGAGACTAGTAAGGAGCCAGGTAAGAGGCCTAAAGTCTTAGACTAGAGTTGGAGGGAGCCATGTTGATGGGCAAGAGCAGATTCAGAACACAGAGGCTGAGAAGACAAAAACTGGCGGGGTGGATATAGTGTGTGAGAGAAAGAGAAGATCTCTGTGTGTCCTGGGGGTCAGCCTAACAGCTGGATGGACGGGACAACAGGAACTGACACAGAAAATACTCCAGGGAGAGCACAGCTGGGAGTAAAATCCAGGTTCAGTTTGGTCATGTTAACCCTGAGATGCCTTTTAGACTCAGAAGTGGAGATGTCTAGTAGACAAAGAGTGTCCTTGCTGAGGAAACTTGATTGTGTGACCCTACTACCATGGTCATAGGGAAGGGACTCGAGGGTGGTGACAACAAGCTCATGATGTACCCTGGCATTATGGTCTGACCAAATAAGGATAATAATAATAATAATAATAATAATAAATTAATTAATCCAATCCTCTTTCAGACTTTGAATACATGACAAACAGAAAATGTACATGGATGTTTTAAAACAACTTAACACCATCTTACAGAGACAAGATGTAAGGGAAGCCCAAGTCAACAGAAACCATGAGGTGGAGAGAAGAGAGAATTATTAGTTGCAAAAACAAAACATAAGGCAGAGCACCTGGGCAGGGAGTCACAGACCATCCTATCCCCAGAGCTTTTCAGATCCCTGAATAACATTTTTGCTCCTAAAAATTGATTCCATTTTCCAGAAGGCCCCCACAATTTGTGGTTCAAACAAATTCTTCAAATATTTCTTCTTTTTTTCGTTCTTTACTATCCTTTTCTTCTGGTATTCCCATAAAGCATATGTCATACCTTTTGTAGTTGTGCCATAGTTCTTGGATATTTTGCTCCATTTTTTTTTTTTTCACTCTTTTTTTCTCTTTGCTTTTTCAATTTTGGAAGTTTCTGTTGATCTGTCCCCAAACTCAGAGATTCTTTCTTTATCTGTGTCCAGGCTGCTAATGAATCCATCAAAGGTATTTTTCATTTCTATCAGTGTTTTTGATCCCCAGCTTTTCTTTTTGATTCTTTCTTAGAATTTCCATCTCTGAGTTCTTATTACCATCTTTTCTTTCATGGTGCCTACTTTTTCCATGAAAGCCTTCAGCATATTAATCATAGTTGTTTTAAATTCCTGGTCTGCTAACTCCAACATCCCTGCCCTATGACTCAGTTTCTGGTACTTGCTAAGTTGCTTTAGATTGTGTTTTTTAACTTTTAGTATGCCTTATAAGTGTCTTCAAAAGGCAGACATGATGCACTGGGTAAAAGAAACACACACAGGCCTTCTCTAGTATTTGAAAATCCTGTGTCCTTCTCTACTGGAGTATTACACTTGAACCAGTGAATGGTGCAGCAGCTATACGTTAAAGGGAGCTAATTAACATAACGGAGTTTTCAGAGTTTCATTAATTAGAGTATCACCAAGTATTCTCTAAAATGCTATGAACAATCCAAAGTACTTTGAAGAAAGCTTTTATTAGCCACAGTACTGTACCTGCTATCTCTCTCTGGTATTTCCTTAATAGCAATTCTGACTTGGTTACTCAAGTCTCGACCTGCGTAGACTATCCCATAAGTACCTTTTCCCAAAACCACTCTGTCACCATTTTCATCATATTCGTAGTCATACTACAAAAGGAAAAATGGGAAGAGAGGATTGAAACATTAATTGCATTCTACATTTCAAACATCAGTTTTTTTCAAGAGCATTTTTCCTTATTTTACCAGATGGCTTTAACAAGTCAAATAATAGCTAAATTTCTAAAAATCAGCTTCAAGAACCAAAAAATAGACACTCTCAACATAAAGCAGATACTGTGCTCATGTTTTCACAACTGTTATGATATAGTGAAGACCATTATGCAGTTTAATCCATAAAAATATTCTTCCAAAAAGCCCACTTGGATTCTTTTACCCATTCATTCCCATTTTTCATTGATTCTGAAGATCAGTAAACAATGTACAATCTACCATCATCTATAAATAACTGGTCACAGACAACTAATCTGTTTTTGTTTTTTTGAGACAGAGTCTCATTCCTTGGCCCTGGTAGAGTGCCGTGGCATCATCATAGCTCACAGCAACCTCAAACTCTTGGGCTCAAGCGATCCTCTTGCCTCAACCTCTTGTCTCAAGCAATTAATCTTTTGTTATTCAGCTTTTGATACCATTAAAGCATTTCACACTGTCAAGAGAATAAAACTACTGAAAGTCTTTGAGTAAGAAGGACATTTTGGGCATTATTAGTTGACAATTATCAAGAAAAAGTCATTTTACCATAAGGATATCTGCACTGGAATGTTTATAGCAGCACCACTCACAATTGCAAAGATGCGGAAATAACCCAGGTGCCCTTCAACACGTGAATGGATAATAAACTGTGGTATATGTATACCATGAAATACTATTCAGCCATTAAAATGATGGAGATTTCATGTCTTTGTGTCTTTTGTAAAAACATGGATGGATTTGGAAAACATTCTCCTAAAAATGTTTAGGAAAAACAAGCACCACATACATTCTCCTAAGCAAAGTATCATAAGAATAGAAAAACAAGCACCACATATATTCACTTAGTTAGAACCAGTAGATTATCAACTACATGCTCACATGAAAGAAAAACTCAGTTAAATTCAGGTAAGGGGGTGAGATGGAAGGGTTTGGGTTAATTCTCATCCAACAGGTACATGCACACTTCCTGGGGGAAGGATACAACTACAACCCGGACATTAACCTTATAAAAACATACTATATGACCTAATCACATGTACCCCCATATTAATCTAAAAAAGAGAAAGGATTATTATTATTTCATCCCCAGTTGCCCCAAATCCAAAAACATCTAAGAAATTAAAACTAGAGGAAAAAGGTGATCTTCGCTGTAAAATGGAAATATCTATAACCCTAGACTCCAAATTGCCAGCCATGTCAGTCAAATAGAGAAAACTGGATCTACATAAAGAATTTGGTACAGACCTCCTCTGCTCTGGTTCCATCATCAAGAAAGGCTTCCCCTTGCTTTTGGACTAGAACTACAAAATGCAAGACCATCAAATAATTCAACCATGTCCCTATAGAAACCCAGTGTGAAACTACAGACCACCAGGAGAGAACATCAGATCAGGTTCTATGTTCCACGTTTTGTGGAATATAAACTTGGCAGATCATAGTAGGATTCGACCTACAGAAGGGTTTGAGTTGTCCATTTAAAAAATTGACTTCTAACCTTTATTAGATAATAAATTTAACATTAATACTGATGAGTATCCACAAAGAGGACAATTATCATGGATTTTAATGCCTGTTAACAACAACAAACATATAAAGCAGAGCTGATAAAAAAATCTTATAAAGAAAAATATAAACCACAGTAGGTTTTAACAGAAATCTTTTAGAAACAAATATATTTAGCAGATAAATTTAAAATAGAGACTCTGATAGCACAACGAACAACCTTGATATAGAAGAAAGCCCTGCACCCAGATATAAATTTATTTTTCTTTTTTTTAAGAGACAGAGTCTCAATAGCCGGGCGTTATGGCGGGCGCCTGTGGTCCCAGCTACTCGGGAGGCTGAGGCAAGAGAATCGCCTAAGCCCAGGAGTTGGAGGTTGCTGTGAGCTGTGTGACGCCATGGCACTCTACCGAGGGCGATAAAGTGAGACTCTGTGTCTACAAAAAAAAAAAGAGAGTCTCACTTTGTCACCCTCAGTAGAGTGTTGTGGTGTCACAGCTCACAGCAACCTCCAACTCCTGGGCTTAGACGATTCTCTTGCCTCAACCTCCCGAGTAGCTGGGACTACAGGTGCCCGCCACAAGGCTTGGCTATTTCTTTGTTGTAATTTACCCGGTGTTGGGTTTGAACTCGCCTCTTTCAGTATAT
>CAUYON010036473.1:0-51766 GCA_963573935.1 Arctocebus calabarensis
TGTAGTCCCAGCTACTTGGGAGGCGGAGGCAGGAGACTCGCTTGAGCCCAGGAATTGGAGATTGCTGTGAGCTGTAATGCCACGACACTCTACCCAGGGCGACGCTTGAGGCTCTGTCTCAAAAAAAAAAAAAAAAAAAAATAGCTGGACGTTGTGGTGAGCGTCTGTATCTCAGCTACTGGGAGGCTGAGGCAAGAGAATTGCTTGAGCCCAATTGGTGGAGGTTTAGTAAGCTGTGACTCCACAGCACTCCACCAAGTGTGATAGAGTGAGACTCTGTCTCCACAAAAAAAAAAAAAAAAAACCAAATCATAGATATTTAATAAATATTTATTGACTGAATATAACCTTTACCCATGGATTTTACATACATGGTATATTCTCTATTTAATTTCTTCTTTTATTGTTGGGGATTCATTGAGGGTACAAGAAACCATGTTATGCTGATTGCATTTGTTGGGTAAAATCCCTCTTACAATCATGTTTTGCCCCCAAAAGGTGTGGCATACACCAAGACCCCATCCCCCTTGCTCCTTCATTTCTTATATGCTCACCAGGATTGCTACACTGAAATAGTATCTTTCCAGGCTAGAAGAGAATGCTGTAGTAAATGCACATAAATTCAAGATTTCAAGATAAGATGAATGTAAATGTTCCTCAATTTTCACTTTGATCTGATAAAATAAGCTATAAATTACTATTTCTTTGTAGATTTTTATTTTTTGAGAATTAGTATCAGTATCAAATAATGCATCACAACGTTATTATGTACTATAATATGTTAACTGGTTATTTCCAACAAGTTCTTGGAGACAGAATTCTTAGCAAGCACCAGATCTGGATCTGTGTACATCTCTCTCTAGATTCAAGTTTGTTTTACTTAAGATTCCAAAATGTTGCAGATTTTCTTGAAACTTTACACCTATTTTCTATATAACTCAAAAGCTATTAATTTTCTACATTTAAAATGACTAAATATGGTAAATACTTGTGCCATTCCAATGGTTCTACTTGAGCATTACTCCAGTGTGGAAATCACCTCTGCTTTATAAATAACTCCAATTTGGGGTGGCACCTATGGCTCCGTGGGCAGGGTGCTGGCCCCATATACTGAAGGTGGCAGGTTCAAATGCAGCCCTGGCCAAACTGCAACAAAATTATAGTCGGGTGTTGTGACAGGTGCCTGTAGTCCCAGCTACTTGGCAGGCTGAGGCAAGGGAATCACGTAAGTCCAGGAGTAGGAGGTTGCTGTGAACTGTGTGATGTCATGGCACTCTACTGAGGGCAATAAAGTAAACTCTGTTTCTACAAAAATAAAAATAAAAATAAATAACTCTAGTTTGTGGAATAAAAGTAAAACATAAATTTTAGCCTTTTGAAAAACAATACACTCTTTTCATCACTTGTTTTAATTAAAATGGGTAATATCCTTTCCACTAAAATTAGGTAAGAAAATCTCTTGACAGGATGTTGGAAAGTAAAACCAATCAAGGTTTTAACATAGATAGCAAAAATCCAGAAGGATCTTTTACTTGTAAGGAAAAAAAATTGTGGGATGCCAAATCTGGGAAAATTGGATTGTATAATTCACAAAGCAATAAATATAATTCACTATAATACCAAAAAATAAAAATAAATAAAAAGGGAGGAAATAATCTGAATAGTCTTAATTTTTCTGAATGATTGTTTTAACTCCCTATGGCCGCTAGATGGCACCTAGTATTTGGCAACCATACACCTCTCTGTATTTCTAGAGCACAAAATAACTACCGCATTGGGTCAGTTCTGACAGAGCAAAAATTAATCCTGCCACGATCATGCAACATTTCCCTGTCAGATGCCTAAATTTAAAATGGTTTTCTGGTCATATAAGACAATATACAACACCATTTTATTGTACTTAAGATTTTTAATTTTTCCTAAAGGAATTGTGAGATTTAAATTTTTGTAAGTAGGGTACTTGATTTGCACCATTTGAAAGTAGGGATTGGGGGCATTTTGCCCTAAATATACTCCATTCTTTCAGCATTACTTTAGTTTTACAAAGGCCCTGTTAAGGTAATATTTAAATAGATGTTCCAAAATCAAATGAGCCAATTGTGACGAACATTACCCTAAAAGGATTTAGAGTAATAGCCTCTGTTTTACTCATTTATTGAAAATAAAAAGTAAAATATTTTTGGATAATATACATGACAAAACCTTATACTGTGTACAGAAACGTGTCTATTGTACTGTTAATTTTTTCAGAACATAGAGTTATGAAATAAGAAATAAAAATAAATTCTACTTATTTAAATGCATACCTAATAAGTTAGTTACCCAAAAGAAAGGAAACATCCAAATGATTATAGAGTTATTCTCAGTAGATTTAACCCCTCAGGGGATTAACCAATCCTCAGTAGATTTAGACTAATGAATTAGATTAAAAAATCAATTTTAGGGTAAAACAGGAACACAATTTTTTAAAAGTCTTCATTGTTACAATAGAGATGTTTATCTTTCTCGTATGGATATATATTTTCATACTGAGGGACAATTTAGTTGTGGCCAAGGGACGAAAGATGTCCTCTTGCCTTCCAAAACACTGATTTCTCTTGTGTCTTCATTAACTCTTTTCTCATTCTATTTTGCTGCCTTGTTTCTTCTGCCATTCTCTTTTTATTATACTTATTCTCTTGTCTTCTCACTCTGTGCATCCCCCTAAGGTGCTCTAATCTTCTTCCATGGATTTGGCAAACAGCATATACAATAGTGATTTCTATGTTTTCCTTCGACCTTAGCAGAGAAAGCTGAAATAATGTATATATATTCTGGTGCTTGCTAAGAATTCTGTCTCAAGCTGAATGAGTATTTCTTATATTCATTACATTATATTATTATATATATATCTTTTTATACACATATATATACATTCCATAAAAAAGATATACATATATATGTATATCTTTTTGTATGTTTATACTTATATTTATGTATATCTTTTTATATATGTACATGCATATATGTATATCTTTTTTACTGAACAAGCCATCTATATATACTTGATAGACAACTCAGAATCATCAGGTCTCAAAGTGAGATTTTCATCTCCCCACCTTACCCTCCTTACCCTTTTGAATGACTCACTCATTTCCTCACCCAAGCCAGAAACCTGGAATTCTTGAGACTTTTCACTTTCTCTCTCCTCTTATGCCAATAAATCCTGTCATCTTTCTGTTTTTATTAATATGAGAGTACAATTAGGTTCATTGTTTGAGTTCGTAAGGTGAAGTCTGAGTTGTAGTTGAGCCATCTTTAACTTTGAAATGTCTCCTGAATCTGATTTCCTCTCTTCATTCCATTGAAACCCTCAGCATTGCAGGGAACATTTTCCTTGCTCAGTTGGCCATCTATCCACCCCTGCAACTTCATCTTTGTTCTCTGTCTAGACCCTAAACTTGCAGTTGACTGCAATGCTCACACTTTTAAACTCTTATATCTTTTCTACCTCTTACAACTGTTCCCTTTGCCTATCCACCACATTAAATTTTCACCTGTGAATTCGTGTTCTTTTTTCAGGGGTTTGCACATCCCTGAAGTGTTTCTGCTGATATCAAGGGGCAGAGCTAGACACAGTTCCAAGTTAATACCTTGATGCACTGAGCAGCTGGGCTTTAGTTTTGTTATAAAGAAGGTGGGCAAATCATACATCTATCATATTGCTTTTGTAAGAGTAATAAATGAATAAATTTCTGAAAAATGTTTCCGGTGTACAAGAAACTTTCAATGCCAGACATCATTATTATTACTGCTATTATTAGTAGCACTATTATTATGAAGTTGCCCTCAGTAAGCCAGGTTATGTACTAAATGCTGGGAGAATATATGATGGGCATACATTACCTACATTTCTGTAAGACCTTTACTAAGGTCTTTGAGATTAGAAAAGGCATTTTATTTAGCTTTGAATATCAGATGGCTGGTGTAATCCCTGATGCAGACTAGGATCCTAAATGAATTAGGAAAGGATTGGTGGCATGTTAAATTCCGTTATCCTGATTATTTTTATCATCATGTTAGAACGTCAATCACAGGAAGTTTAGATTCTCAAATTTGAATATAAGGAGGAAGTAAGAAAAAACCTATATTCTTTAGGAGATGGAATGCATAGTTTAGGATTAATATATGCAATCATTGCTTTATTATATATATGCACTATTCAGTTGGAGATTATAGTATAACAGGGTCTTGCTATCATACTATAATTTCAGGATCAACATTCAGTATTACAGATAAATTTCTCATTTTATCTGGTCCTGACAGTAATGAATTCACTTGAGTATAGTACCTGCTAAACCCACTTTATGCCAATTTCTTCTTTGCAGGGTATGGAGGAAGGATGGTGTTATATGTCTTCACATAATTTCTAATATCCACCCTACAAAGGTATAAAACAAGGATGCATATTAGGAAGTCTGGATAGAAAATGTTGGTATTGCTTTCAACCAAATGCAGCATGATTTTCAAAAGGAGTTAACAAGTAAGCTACTTGTATGGCCTTTTTTCACCCCAAATACTGGGTGTGGTTTTATGGTAGCTCATTAATAGCTGGGAATCATTGTTTTTAGTAATGATTTTTCTGTTATTTTATTTATTTTTTAAAAAATTATCTGAATGATCTTCATTCAGGAATAGGTCTGAAAAAATTGTCTTAATGAAGAGTTTATACAGTAAAAATAATGAAATAAAGTTGCAAAAAGTGCCAAGAATTGAGTGTGAACTAAATATTTGAATTAATCCCACAATTAATTTCACACATTCATACCAATGGAGTCACTTAAATTGTGTTTCCTTTTCCTCCTATCTTTACTAAAAAGTAGAAAAAAAAGAAACTTTAATTACAGCTGTGAGCTATGATGCCACCGCACTCTACCAAGGATGATGAAATGAGACTCTGTCTCAAAAAAACAAACAAAAAAAACTTTAATTACAACATGTATTACTGTTGAGTTAAAATTATCCATCAAATGTCTGCTATGTTGAAATTACTAAACTAAAACAATATCTCCCAATAGATAACATTAAAATTATATATTTGGTTGATCGTAGAAGTGGCAAAGATAAACAAGACACAGTTGAGCTATAAGGAAACTGAGAAAAATAATCCATCTGTTGTCATATCTACAAAATTCCTTACGTTATTGCCTTACCTAAAAACCTTGTTTAAAATATCAATGCTGTTCTTGCTCTAAGTGAATGTCCTACAAAGCACCTACATTGGCCTCTTCCCTCTATAAAAATGCACTGAGTTGATACTCAGGAATGTGAATGAGGCAAAGATCCTTAAATGTTTCAAAAATGAGGAGAACTTTCACTGAATGTTTTCACAAGTCAAAGATCCTACCGACCATAACATTCCATAGTTCATCTGTATATTAGAATTTATTAACACCAGATCAAAAATTTTTAAATTGGTAAATTGATACATGTAGAGTGTTCGTGAAGATACATAAGTAGAAGAAAAATAGAAATTCCACTTGAAAAATAATTTAATTACACTAATAATTTCATGCTTTCATCCCCAAACAGGTGTTATTAAGATAAGTAATGAACTAAACATGGGTAAGGAAGAAATGTGTCACAAGCGGTTAATTCATTTAATTGAAAAGAAGACAATTGAGTTGACCTCATTATCTTAAGAGAGAAAACAAGAATTAGAATTGTTCTAGACCACTATGTCTAGCACAAATAAGATAACTATGTGTCAGTTGAATAAATTATTCATTAAAGTCTTTCGATCATAGTTTTTAAAATTTGGAAGATGTAGAAAAAATATTCCAAATCACTCATCATCTACTGAATATTATTGCCTTGATGAATTTATGTTTAGATTGTTTTAATACATTGATTGCGCCAGAGATTCTTAGATGTCTCCAAACCTTCCTTTCCTGCTAGATGAAACCACCTTCCACAAGAGGCTGAAAATACTAAATGTTCATTTATCCAGATTTTCTTGCATGAGTCTTGGCCAATGACAGCTGAGAGGCATTCTGATTAAAAGTAGGGATGTGTGAGGAGGATTTGAGGGGAGAAATATTCAGCCATCTTTTGACCATGAGGTGATAGCTAAGAGAATCTGACATAGTACCAACCTTGTACAGCCAACAATGAAATCCTAGACCTTTTTTGAGGTAGGTACTTAGTGAACTGAGATGGTAAGAGGCACTTACTTTTTAGAAAGGCATTCTATTAGTTATTGCCAAAAACATCATAAGTAGCACAGTTGTTTAAATATATAGCTACAATCACAGTGATTATAAATTGTGCATCTTGTTTTGTTACATAACCTTTCAATATTATTTTCTTAGGTTGCTACAAAGCCTTCAGATTTATGCCTGCATAATGTGACATAATACCCCCAGTTCCAGAGTTACTGCTGCCCTCACTGCTCACGTCAAAACTTTGCCTTGTGAACCAAGGGTCTATACACAGCCATCAAGTTTTAGAAAGTCCCCATCTTGTAATTATTTGCAAATATTTGGGTTACATTTTGGGCTTGCATGTGATTTTTCTAGGGATTCTGCCCACCATTTTAGGAGATTCCCCCATGGGAAGTACAAGGCTGACAATTTGGAATGGAAATTTTTTCTTCTTATTTATGTTTCTTTAAAATATAACTTACTTCTTAAACAAAAAGAATAACATTATTGCATGAGGTATATAACATATATAAAAATAAAATATATGACAGACTAGGGGAGATATACAATTATAAAGTTTCTATATTACATAGGTATATGCAGTGATTTATAACTTGAAAGTTCACTGTGATAAGTTAAAGATGCTTACTATTAAACATGAATGCAGTTACCAAAGTAACAAAACAAAGGCTACCCAAAGAGATAAAATAGAATCACAAAAAATACTCTGTTGATCCAGAAGAAGGCAGAGAAAGAGGAAAAGAGGAACAAAGAACAGACAGAGCAATAGAGAGAAAATGGCAAGATAACAGACTTAACTTGATGATAACAATAACCAGGAAGATGAAATAATTTACTCACTCCGATGATGAGATAGAGGCCTTAGAGGGGCACCTTTGGCTCAAAGGAGTAGGGCGCCTGGCCCATATGCCAGAGGTCATGGGTTCAAACCTGGAAAAACTGCAAAAAAAAAAAAAAAAAAGAGAGAGAGATAGAGGCAGTTAAAATGACTAAAAAAGCAAGACTCAAAAATATATTGCTGATAAGAAATGCATTTTAATTATAAAGACTTTTTTTTTTTTTTTTTTGCAGTTTTTGGCCGGGTCAGGGTTTGAACCCTCCACCTCCTTCCTGCTTATGTGGCTGGCGCCCTACCCACTGAGCCACAGGTGCCACCCAAATATAAAGACTTTTTAATAAAATAAAAATAAGTTATAAAAAAATGCTAACAGTTTAAATCAAGCTATAATAGATTTCAGAGAAAAGATGTGAAAATAAAGTCATTTCATAATGATAAAAGGGCAAAGCATGAAGAACACAACATAATCGTTAAGTATTTATATATCTACCTACTTAATGACAGTGTTCAAAAAAATGTATGAATTAAGGAAAGAACCGACAGAACCTCAAGAAGAGATAGAAGAGTATACAAATAAGGACAGAGATTTAAATACCATACTCTCAATGAATAATTAACAGAATAAAAAGACAGAACACCCATATGGATATAGAAGACTCGAATGACCCCCGTCAACCAATTTGACCTTTGTCTGATTTTTGTGGTGTATTTTATCCACAGAATACATGTTCTTTTTAAGTTCACATAGAAAATTTAGCAAGATAGACCATAACATGGATTATAAAATAAGTTTCAAAAATTTTAAATGATTTAATTTATAGTAAGTATGTTCTCTGATCACAATAATCAAAGAATAGGCTAGGTGGAGTGGCCCAAGCATTCTGCGAGGCCGAGGCACGTGTATTGCTTGAGCTCCGGAGTTTGAGACCAGCTTGAACAAGAGCAAGATCCAGTCTCTAAAAATAGCTGGGGTTGTGGTGGATGCCCCTAGCCCTGGTATCTAGGAGGCTGAGGACTGCTTAAGCCTGAGAGTTTTAAGGTTGCTGTGAGCTATGAGGCCATAGGACTCTACTGAGGGAGACAAAGTGGGAGTCTGTCTTAAAAAAAAAAAAAAGGAGTAGGGCACCAGCCCCATATGCTGGAGGTGGTGGGTTCAAACCCAGCTTCAGTCAAAAACTGCAAAAAAAAAAAAAAAAAAAAAGTCAGAAAACAGTCATTATCAGAAAAATCTCCTTAAAATCTCCAAAAAATGTGGACACTAAGGAACATACTCCTGATTAACCTATTAGACAAAGAAGAAATAAAAAAAAAATAGAAAGCATTTTGAACTAAAAAAATGTGAACACAACAGGCCAAAATTTGTGAGATGCTGTCATAAACAGTACTTAAGAGCACTAAAGGGTTCATGGCAGTAAACACATGCTAGTAAAGAAGAAAGGCCTCAAATTCATATCCTCGGCTTTTATCTTAAGAACTGCACAAAGATGAAAGTCAAACCAAAGTAAGCAAAAGAAAAACTTATAATAAAGACCAGAGCAGAAATAAATGCAGTGTAAAACAGAAAACAATAGAGGAATTGCTAAAAACCAAAGCTGTCCCTCTGAGATAATCAATAAAATTGATAAACTTCTATTCAAACTGATCAAGAAAAAAAGTGAAATTGCCCATTACAAACATCATGAAAGAGAGAGATAATATCATTACAGAATCTCTAGATATTTGTATAATAAAATTATTGTAAATGACTTTTTATGAATTAATTAAACATCTTTGGTGAAATGAACAAATGCATTTAAAGATACAAACTACCAAAGCTCATTAACAGGCACATGTAGCCTGTATAGCCCTATATCTATCTATTAAAGAAACTTAATTCTTTCTAAAAACACTTACAGGTTAAAACTCAATATCAGATGGTTGTATTGATGAATTCCAACAAACATTTAAGGCGGGAAAAAAATTACCAGTTATACAGAAACTCTTTCAGAAGGTTCAAAAGAACACTTCCTAACTCATTCTAAAAGATTTCACAAGGAAAGGAAAACCACAGCCATTATTCCATGTTGAAACAGACTCAGTGCTTCAATATTATCAGCCAAATCCAGCAGTATATGAAAATAATTATTCATCATTCCCAAGTGAGATTTATCCCAGGGATGCCTTTTTAGTTCAACATTGCAAAAGCAAAAGGCTTCTCTTACCCTACTTATTGTAGGATATATTTTACAGTTCATATAAAATACTCTATATTTTAAGAAAATGTTGCTAACAATCCAATATTTTCATGAACTAGAGAGGTACAATATGTCCTCTGTTTTCTGGTTCTTACTCCTCTGCTGTTTTTAAAGATCAATTTCATTTTTGCAGGTTGGAAAATGAAAAGGGAAATTGCAGAATAGTAGAAGAGGTCGTAGAAATAAAGTACAAATCCAATCATCTCAGCTTTAGTTACAAGAAAATTAAAACCCAAGGTAAGAAATTTGTCCAAGGTCACACAATCACCTATAAGGAGCAAGGATTGGGAAAGATGGAAAGAAAGAAAGGAAGCAGGGGCTCAGCGCCTGTGGCTCAACGGGCTAAGGTGCCAGCCATGTACACTTGAGCTGGCGGGTTCGAATCCAACCCCAGGGCCCACCAAACAACAATGACGGCTGCAACCAAAAAATGGCCGGGCGTTGTGGCGGGCGCCTGTAGTCTCAGCTACTTGGGAGGCAGAGGCAAGAGACTCGCTTGAGCCCAGGAATTGGAGGTTGCTGTGAGCTGGGATGCCACAGCACTCTACCCAGGGTGACAGCTTGAGGCTCTGTCTCAAAAAAAAAAAAAAAAAAAAAAGGAAGGAAGAAGGAAGGAAGGAAGGGAGTGAGGGAGGGAGGGAGGGAGGTTGGGAGGGCGGGAGGGAGGGAGGAAAGTGGAGAACACCAATTTCTCTTATTCTTCTCATAACCATCCCAGATCAAGTTTCCAAAATTATAGGACAGAATTTGTTCAATTCTTAAGTAGTTTGAGCTCCCCTTGTGGGGAATGAAAATGATTTCCAATTAAGAAAGGTGTTCTGTTTTTGTTAGGTGAGGACCAAAGTGATTTTTTGGTTCTTTGGTTCTTTTTGTTTCTTCTTTTTGGTTCTTTGCTTTGAGTGCCACTTATGGTATAATCAGTGATAATTTCCCTATCACTATTCAGAATCCTTCCCAGTTCTATCAAGCTTCTTTGTGGTCTTATGGTAACACCTTTTTAGAATGTATAATGTTGTAGATAGAATATCTGAGACTGTAAAAAATATTATCAATATTAAACCATGTCATTAAGGACCTCCTTAATCCTCACTTTGCTTTTTTTCCTTGACAGATGATGATAAGAAATGATATGTTCAATGCCATGTTTACAATAAAGGTCTACAGCTTGCAATCAGATACTGGAGAGTATCAGCTTGTATTTGACAGCCTAGTGTCACTGCATGGTCACGAGTGATTATAAGGTCAACAGAAAGGCCAAAGCTATTTTCTAACTTACATCCACTTCCTTTTCTCTGTAAGACACCAGGGTTGTTCTTTTCAAGTATTTTGCACTTCTTAACTTGTATGGAATACCTGTCTACATGTAAAACTACACAATGACAGCCTGTTTTCATTTTGTCTAATAATTTACTAGATTCTAAAATACTTCTGATTATTTTTTTCTGACAAAGTAAAAACACCCTTTTCCAAGACAGTTCCAAAAATATTTGGAATCTGTATTTTATTATGCCCGATGCATCAGCCTTACAGGCCATTAGACGGAACCCTCCATTTCCAGCCTGTGTGAGCCTGGGAGAACACAATGGGCAACGGCAGCAGGAATGGGGTAAGCAAAGCCATTATTGGCCATGAGATTCTCTGAAAAACCTGGTAGTTCACGGCATAGGTTTTGGAGACAACAAACCTGGATGTTTCTGTGTGATTTTGATACAGATAAAATTGCAAATTCTATAATCTGTAAGGTGAGCATAATGACAATAGTACCTACTTTATCGTTGGTTTGTGTAACATGTAGCAAGGTGACTGGTTGATAGAAGGAACTTTTTAATAAAGTTCAGATGCTGCACTATCACCATCATCCTTAGTACGTTATATAAGTGCCATGGTCCCTTCTGTAACAGCATTATGGGTTTTGCAGACACATTCTCCTCGGCAGTAATTAAGAGCAGTGTGCAGAAATACATGCCCCTCTCCATGCACAGTGCAGCCGTTTACGACTCTGCTATTATTGTGTGCCAGTTGCTAATGGCATCAAACCTCACAATTCTGCCAATTGTCATAGGTGGAGGGTGCCAGTGCTGCTCAGGTTACACACTCACATTTGCTCTGGAGGCCTCCTCTAAGTCTCCACTAGCAGTAGTCTTCCCACTAAGCTTTTCTAATGGAAATACTGCTCTTTTGATTTTTTAATCATGTTATAGCGTTTCTATTAGAGTCTGTTTCCCTCTACCCTGCCATGAAAATAACAAGCAAGAAAATGTCATTCTACATACATTGCTCAGAATCTAGTGAAGGAGATGGGCGTAACAACAATGGGCTATGAAATAGTATGAATTAGTTTCGTTTCTTATAATCTTATTTATTTCTTTTTTCCCTCTTAGATGATATCTGTATCTCTGTCTTTCCATTTGTCACAACCGTGATCAGACGATAGGCTGAATTGTCTCTCTGGACTTCTTGTCTCCAGACTCTCCCTCCTCCTTCTCATCCCACACAGCACCATTACATTAGTCTTTCCAAAGGACTGCTTTAACCATGTTGGCTACTACATTTAAAGCAAACTCCCAGTCTACTTTGCTTTTTTTTAAATAAGCCCCTCTTCTTGAGAATCTGGAAGATCTCTTGAGTCAGGGACCAATGATGACTCAGGTTTGGTCATCTCTACTGAGACCACTTGTGTGCCAATGAGCAGTGCAGCTTCTTCCCTGGGCACCTGAGGATGAGCTCCTCGTCTACAAGGAAGACCACTTGGAATTTGAGAGAGTTCTTTTCTTACCACCCTATCTTTACCTGATTTTTGAAATCACTCATGGAAGTGTTAAAGAGACAGACCTCACTTTCTGCTGACTAATCCCCATCAGCTAGGCTCCAGAGTAGCTGCTCATTGAGAAGGATGGCACTGTGTCCAACTGAAACTCATTGCCTCCATGACACACTTATACAGCAGTACTCTGGAACTCGCTTCTTAGAAGTGTGAATCCCTTGCTCATAGAGGCTCTCCTCTGTGTCTGAGTTTCAACTCTGTGGAATCCCTCTGCTAAATCATAATGATTTCAACAATTTCCCTTGTTCCCCTTTAGGAACTCTTCCTGAGGTTGCTAGATCACTGACACTCTAGAGTTTATAATGTCAACTGTAGATTACCTAGTTGACAACAAATTTGCATCAAATTATCAATTATTTATGTAAATTCACCTGTTTAAATAATTGGAGTGGTTTCTATTGCCCAGCATATCAATGTATTTACAGTCTATTATAGTACAGCTGGACAACTACTAGAAGAGAAAAATACAGTTTTATAGGATCATAGAAGAAAGATTGGAGAAGGTTCCCTAGAGTTATTATGTAAAAAAGGGAAACTCATTGAAGAAAGGAAGAGGAGCATATGCTAAAATAATGCTCCAGAGAAAGCATGGCATTTCAAGTACACATAAACACTTACCTTATACCACAGGATATGTCTGTGATGTGTGAGAAAATAAAGCTGAAGATGTAGACAGAGGCCATATCATCAAAAGTCATGGTTATAAACCCAAGGAAATTAAATACTTTGAGGAATCCCCAATTCAGTCTCTCATGATAAGGCAAAGACAATGCTATGTGTTTACCATCCTGTTTAATTTGCCTTCAGTGTATACAAGAAGAACACATTTCCCAGTTCTCCCTATTAAAGTTAGATGTGACCAACTGACCAGTTTCATGCAATGAAATGGAGTTAGAAGTGATCTGCACTAATTAAAGAGCCAGTGGTCTGCTGTTCAGCAAGAGGAAGAAAATTTCTTGGCTTCCTATTCCAGGAAAATATCAGCTGCCAATGAAGGGAAAGAGGACAGAAAACCTTTCTTCTGCCACTCTTGACTGGTTCTGGGAAAAAACAGCTGTTGCTGGTAAAGAAGCAAGAAATGCATTTGTGCCCAGGATCCAGGGCTGATACAACGGAGATTTCTAAGTCTTCCGGGGAGAGGGAGGAAACACATGCCAAGTCTCCGCCTGACAGAAGTCATAGTTAGGCTGAGACAGATCAGGAAGGAAAGCTGCTTCTCTCCAGAGTCTATGCTGTTTTGGAGGGAAAATTTGTCTGCTTTTGGAAGAGGAACTGGAATATTGAAAATGTCCACCAGGCGGCATCTGTGGCTCAAAGGAGTAGGACACTGGCCCCATATACTGGAGATGGTTGGTTCAAACCCAGCCCCAGCCAAAAACTGCAAAAAAAAAAAAAAGAAAGAAAGAAAAGAAAAAAAAAAAAGAAAAGAAAATGTCCACCTTTGAGGCTCCAGTGCGCTGTCTCTGTGTTATACTGAAGAGGGAGGAAAAGCAAAACCTCCTCTTTCCTTATAGAGCCTCACATTTGTTGCTTGAGTAATGATCTATACATTTGGGAGGATATAAAGGAAGGAGGTAAACAGGTGACATAGACATGCAGAGCTTATGCACCTTATGAAAGCTGAATGTAAGAAGGAACATTGAGAAAAACTTCCTAGAATCCTAATCCCTCTGCTAACCGCAAGTGAGTAGAAATCTACGACTGGAGATGGTCATAGTCAAAACTGCTGAGAACCAAAAGTAAAGAAGTTGGAAGATTGGCAGAGAGCAAAGACATAGTACATAAGGAAGAAAAAAGATAAGAATTATCATAGAATTCTCTTCCCTCCCCATGAAAAAATGCATGTCAGAAGAAGATGAGCCAATATATTTAAGTGATAAAAGCAAAACTAAAACAAATAAACAAAAACAATCAATCAATAAACAAACAAAAATGGTCAAACTAAAATCTATGCCTAGTGAATAAATCATTCAAAAATGAAGATAAAATTTAAACTTTTCAAAATACTCTAACAAAAAAATGGACTGGAAGAAATCTTAGGAGCTTCTAAGTAAAAGGAATACGATTCTAGGTTGAGATTTCAATATACAAAAATGAAGAATGATCGAAATGTTTAATATATGAACAAATATTAAATATGTTTTTATTATTTATGTTTTTTTTAATATATGTTTGTCTAAACAAAACTAATAGAATTATTTTTTGGAGCTTATGACAAGTATAGAGGTAAAACCCATGACAATAATAACAAAATGGACATAAAGAAGAAATGGAATTATATGCTTGCAAGGTCCTTACACATTCCATGGAATATTATGATATTATTTAGAAGTAGACTGGGACGAATTAAAGATGTATATAGTAAACCATAGAGAAACCACTAGAAGAGAGGAGAAAGGAGACAGGCACAGTGGGAAACAAGGAAGAGAGATTGCTAATGGATTAATAGTGGAGACATCATGGAATCATACAAAATAATCAATCTAATAAAACAAGGAAAAGAAAAAAAGGGAAAACAAAAATAGCTGAGACAAATAGAAAATGAAGAACACTAGAATAGATTTAACCTATCAATATTGTTAATTGCATCAGCTATAATCTAAACTCTAAGTAAAACCTAGAGGTTGTCAGTTTGAATAGAAAAAACATGATCCAACCACATTATGTTTACAAGTAACTCACTTAAATAGGAAGACACAAATGGGCTGCTTAAACTGATAAGTAGGAAAAAAATTTACAGGCCAACTGCTAAATATCTTTGAGCAAGTTACAATCATAATTTATTTATTTATCTTCTTTTTAAAATTACAAGGTAATTTTTTTCTTTTGTTTTTAGCCTTAGGTTTTTAGCCCTTTGTGAATGGCAGACACTTTCAGTGAATTTAGAGTCATTTCTGCATCATCAAATGGGACAATATAGAGCCTATAAAAGATGATATACAATATTACTCCATTACCTTGTATCAAGTAAAATATGAATGAAATGAACATCAAGAACAGTATTGAATGAGGAAAGATTTTGAGACACACAGCAGAGTTAATCAGACAACGTGTTATAAAGAAGAAAGAAAAAGTCTTGTTCTGGTAGAAGCTTAGAGTTCATCAACATAAACATCATAGCCCCTTAAAACACAGAGCAAAAAAGAAAAAAAATGCTAGAAATGTCCAAATATTTCCTTATGCAGCTTCTTTCTTCTTCTTCTTCTTCTTCTTTTTTTTTTCTTTGTTTTGAGACAGAGTCTCAACCTGTCGCCCTGGGAGTGACATAGCATTACAGCTCACAACAACTTTAAACTCTTAGCTTAAGCAATTCGCTTGCCTCACCCTCCCAGGTAGCTGGGACTATAGGTGCCCACCACAATGCCAGGCTATGTTTTTGGTTGTAGTCGTCATTGTTGTTTGGCAGGCCCGGGATGGGTTTGAACCCTCCAGCTCCTGTGTATGTGGCCGGCACCCTAGCCGCAGGGCCACAGGCGCCGAGCCAGCTTCTTTATTCTTGATTCACGTGCTACTGATAGATACATTGTAAAAATGGACACAAAATAAAACCAACCCCAAAAAATCTTGACTTTTTTTCCCTCCACTGCCTATTCAAACCCTACAAAAACATGGTTATTTTCTCTGCTACAAAGATGAAATCAAGAGAAAGTCTTATGACATTTTGCATTTTGGCTCCTCATAGTTAATTTTAAAAATCCTCTGATTATGTCTGGTCACAAAAACAAAGTCTCATTTCAACAATTAACATGTCCTGTCCATGGAACAGCAAACTTCATTTCAACGCAGGGCTTCTCGTCAGTCGGAGCTGGCCTGCTGTGGGTGGTTCCCTGCAGGGGAAAGGGGGCATGGGGGTTCCTTCTCCCTTTCCTCCACTACTTTGCAAGTCCTATGTAGGTGGTCTAACTTTAGAATGTGGAAGGGTTGGCAAATATTGTCTTGGGGCTTTCGCCAAAACAGAGTTAGAAATAGTTCAGTTTTAACATCCTGTTGCATATCCTTGGTAGCACAACTAAAACACACAATTTTCATACAGCTTTCAACTCCATATGTTTGCAAGTCGAGGTGGAGAATTCAAGGGCAGGCGCTAGAATAACAAAGTGGGCACGTTTAGGCACTTTACAGGAAATACCTAACCACACGTGTCACAATCCAGTGCAGTGTTTTTTAAACTTTCCCACCAGCTTTTCTCGAATCTCTAAGAAAGAATTCAGAGCCTTATAGGATATGAAGTCTGAAGGGAAAGACACATTTATGTTAATACTTCGTAACAGGCTTGTGTTTTACAAATTAAAACACACAAACTTTGTTTTGTAGACCTTAGTGTTTCTATTTATTTCTGCATAAAGATTGTGCATGTTTTCCTAACTTTTTTCTTAAAATTATTTCTCCAGATATATGTACCACACTTAGCGTCCAATGCTAGCTTAAAAAAAAAAGGGCAAAATTTCATGACACCCCAGTTTGTTATAAACCTAGAGAATTCATAGCGTTATGTAATTCTAAAGGGTGCTTTTGAACTTCTTCTCATGTTCCCCTTGTTACTATCTGACCATTTCTGGCTATTTCTACCAGAAGAGTTTAACCTCCTACTTAGAGGGGAAGCAAATATTTGTTTTTAGAAAGCATATTAACCAGATAAACACTCGGTCTCTTTTACAGACATTGTTTTTTTGTTTTTTTCGGTGACCTTTCCTCTTCCCATATCGCCCTTGTAGTCTAGATTAGCCTCCGGCTTCAGGAAGCACTCAGCTCAAAACAGAAATCAGTAATATTATTGGAAAGAAAAAGGAAACGTTAGAAATATGACGTTTTTTGCTCATTCTGAAGGAAATTGGCCCTGCAAGAGAGCCCAACTAAAAGCAGTGCCGAGCTGAGAGTGCCCTTCCAAATTCATTACGCGCCACCCAGTCCACTCTGCTTGCTGTGGGGCCATTTACCCATTAGACTAGTTTATCTATTGTTTTTCTATCTGTAACTCCAACTATAATGGGAGTGAGGAGACTCCCTGCACAGCTCTATGAGCTCAAAGCTGATACTCTGGTGAGGCAGGTACTCAAAGCTAAGTGGGCAGAATTCAGCTCTATTTCCGGTTAAAAAGCGAACTCCTGCCATTCCAAGATAAACATCCCTGCAGTGTTATTGGTGAAGTGCATATTACACCGGCGAGGGAAAGGCTGTATGGGGTTGCTGCGAAAGAAGGCAGAGTCAGGAAGGGAGGTCCAGAGAAGAAGCTAGTTAACTGGCTCCAATGTTCACACACAAAAGGAACTAAGATATTAGTGGTTTCCTGCAGTGAAAAGGGAACTCAGTCTGGCATAGTGTTTTCAAAGTGCCAACTCTAAGTCCTTTAGCATCAGAACCACTGGTAGGAGTGCAGGCTGCACCTGTGGCTCAGTGGGTAGGACACCAGCCCCACATATTGAGGGTGGTGGATTCAAAGCCAGCCCCGGCCACACTGCAGCAAAAAAATAGCCCGGCGCTGTGGTGGTCACCTGTAGTCCCAGGTACTCGGGAGGCTGAGGTAAGAGAATCACCTAAGCCCAGGAGTTGGAGGTTGCTGTGAGCTGTGTAATGCCATGGCACTACCAAGGGCAACAAAGTGAGACTCTGTCTCTACCAAAAAAAAAAAAAAAAAAAGTGCAAACTCTTAGGCCCATTACTAAAAATGCTGAATGAATATTTGAGACTTGGAAACTGCAGCCCAGGATATTCTTACTGGGGTTAATATTTGAAAACCACTGGATTTGAATCTGATAGATTGATAATATAAGGAAGAAAAAATTGAGTCTGATAGTAAAATTAACTATTAACAATAATGCAAAAGATAAATAGGTTCATTATCTCTGATTCACTGTTGTGAGATCCTTAAAGTTCTGAGAATCAAAAAGCTTTTCTTTGTAATTTATGTTGAAACAACTTCCAACCTATTCTAGTTTTTTTCCTTGGGGGCAAAGTGATCCATAATTATGTGAGACCAGGCACATGTACAGTCTTTAATCACTTTACTTTGTGCGTATGTTTGGGTGTCACCACATAGCCACTGTGTGATAGTCCAGATAGGTTGGACTATAATAAGGTAGACGCACCATATTCCAAACTCAGAAACACTTTGGCCCAAAGAATTTCAGATGAGGGAATGAGTACTTGCAGTTGTAGAAAGACTTTTCATTGCAAGAAAGTAATGCATCAAAGTGAGCCTCAATGTACAGCACATGTTGGGGAAACATTAAAAAATAAGGGGCAAAGGCAGGAGGAAGGTGGGGGAAGAGGCTTGGAGCTGCAGTGCGGAACCAATACCTACAGGTGGAAGGAGAGAGAGAGGACAGGGCCAGTGAGCTCCAGACTGTAGAGCATCCCTGACAGGTCGCAGCCCAGATGATATTTGAAAACCACTGGATTAGAATCTAATAGATTGATACTATAAGGAAGAAAAAATTGAGTCTAATAGAAAATTAGCTATTCACAATCCCTGAACAAAATTTCCAGTAGACCCGGCCTGGCTGTGGCACCCCTGCCATTAGTAAGTGGCTAGGCGCTCCCTGAGGACAGGATGGCCTCAGCATCGGTGTTTGGGCAGATCTGGAGGTGCAGACGCCAGGGCTTATAGTACATTTTCTTTATGAAAACCCTGAGATATACAACCCATGGCAGTCTTACCAGAGGGAGCAGAGCTGCCCAGCTGCTGGATGCTTCACTTTGGAGAATGGTCTTATAGCAAAAATACACTTTATTATTCTGCAGACTTCTGTTTCATTGATGTTCTTTGTCATAGCAGCTTAATCTTATTCTGGCCAATGTAGTTTACATTTCTAATTACCTTTCTCTCTGTATATTTGTCAAAGCATATATCTTGAAAAAGAATTTGTAAAATATCATCACCGAAAATTAAAGAAGCAAAAAAATCCTGGGCTCTGGTAGTCATTGAGCCCTGTGAAAAAAGCTATCAAAGGAACCACTGGTGTTGAGTGGAATAAATATAAACCCTTTAACTACCTGCTCTTAGACACACTTGGCCCAGCCCATTGCTGCTGATGAGAGAGACCAAAGTCAACACTGATCTCTTGACAGGGACCAGAAGTAACTGGCCACAGTCGTCTCCTCCCAGTTTCCCTGCGTAGATGTCCTGGTCCCTTCTTCTGCAAACCAGCAAAGATTAGTAAACAAAAATAGATGTTATGCAACTTCTTATCAATCCTACCAACCTGAACACTTTACATATCTCCAAACTCCACCGGACTTTCTCTTTTATAATGCAGTTTTCCAGATCAGTCTTATTAGGTACTAATAACGGCCACAGTTTGACGAGAATAGAGAGATAAATTAACAACCTTTGCTAACCTTTGTTGGTGAGACATAAAGGAAATCTGATATGTTTTCATCAGGTTTTGTTCGTAACATAGACACTTATAAGGCCATTTTTTGGAACCTGTCTTCTTAATGGTATACAGGTGTAGCTCTTTCTCCTCTTGTTCCTTAGCTTTTTCAAAATAGTGGTTACCTTGAAAATCAAATATTTTAAAAATCACTCACAAAATTACATGTTTCTTCTTGTTCCAGTTTTTATGGGTGTCAAATATAAGACAGAAAAAAAAATGTTCACTAGTCGGTGCCCTTGCCTCAGAGTTCAATTCTAGTTGTTCTCAGAGATTTTAGCATCACACTCATTACTTATTTATATCTTCTCTCTCTTTTTCCACTTTGCAGATAATTGCTACTTAATTGATACTGCCTCTATGCAAACCTAGTCACAAGACACATTGCTAAATAGAGGAATCATTAATCCGTGTGTATGTTGTAGATTTCCTTTAAAAGGGAGGCTGGAATAAGCAAAGTCATTAGCAGTTTATTTGCAACAGTGCACTTATGGAAAGCTCTGTGGAGGACACATCAACAGTCAGTATGTAACTGAGCAATTAACACAGGACTTCTGCACTTTGGGGTGTTAGCATGGGAGTAAACAGAAGCAGATGTGAAGTGTTTGTGCTGTTAGCATGCAAGGTCTGTTCTGACATATGCAAATACCACTCATGCTTACAGAACCTGCAACCCCTATTGTACCATGACCTTACTGATGAAGCCGTATGACAGAAGTGCTTCATTTGCACTGGGTGCTATTAATTATTAACAGGCCAATACCACCTTGTCTTGTTATTAGTGCTATGCAGGAAGCCAGGTGAGAAAGCGTACACAAACATGTTGATAATCGTCTAGTTCCCAGCTTACCTTGACAACCACGCTCTTGCCATGGACTCATTGCAAATAGAGAATAATGAAGGCAAGAAAGGACAGAAAGTGTCTCAAAAGACTGACAGTTGGGATCACCTATACAATCCACATGGAAACTGGAATCATTTTGTCCACTGGATTCAGGTAGACTCTGTGATGATCCCATGGCTTCTACATGAAGTCAGGAGAATCCTGGTCTGGAGATAGATTTGTCCATGAGAACTCAATTTACCATTTTCCCTTTCTTGACAGGAATTTGGAAAATTATGACCCACTAGAACAATTAAAATCAGAGGTAATGGCATGGCTTTATGTCCGTATCTTTAAAGGACATGTCGTAGTCCTCACCTTCCATAACTCCTGCATTCTGGAAAAGAAAGCACATTTTATCATCCAAAGTGTAATTTTTTCCAGCTCACTGTCAGTAAATGCTGAGATTTTTCACTATTAAAGAAGTGTTCTTTAAATATTTCTAAAGTCATATATGCTTCTCAGAAATGGCAATACTTCATTGGAAAGAAAACTGTAGAAAGATTAATTAAGAATTTTTGTGCTCTGTGAATGGATAACCTACTCCTAGGTAGTTTGACAAAAGGCACATAGTTGCTATTAGCTAGCTAGGATTTACTTATTTAATTCTCTTAATTATAATACACCTTTAGGATTATGAGGAGAGATTTTGCCTCAATTCTTTATTTTGCAAAGAATATTTTTGAGAACATGCATTGATGGATATGTATATATACTATATTCCACACTTATGTTTTCCTTTGACTGAGGGGAATCAATTTTAAGTGCATCACACTGGAATTAATTAACTTGAGCCGTTAATACATTCTACCTTAGATATCCTGAATATTACTCTGATTTTATTTTTACCCAAACTCTGGTTTTCCATTGTCCCTTTGGCTTAAATATCATACATAGTACTTGACTAAAGCTATTAAGTTAAGGGGCTGAAATAACATATCTTAGAGTTATTAAATTGAAATTCCATTTTTTCTGTAAACATGTAATCAACTAAATGAAATAAAAAGCAGAATCTTTCCTCCTCATCTTCATTCCATAATGCACTTCTCTGATTTGGGGGAAATAGCAAATACTAAATCCCATATAGAGAACAAATCTTTTATCTTCTCTCCATCTTTTTAAGTATGGGCTGTTTTTCTAAGTCTTTAAACTGCTGTCCACAGAAAGTAAAAATTCTCCTCAGTCATATAATGAATATATTGAGCAGAATGCTTAATAAAATAAATTAAAGTCAATTTTCTTTATTAAAACAACACTTATGTTTTCAGGAATGTAGTCTATCAAGTAAGCAAAATCTTCCCTAAAGAGGGTAAGAAATGGAATAAAACGAACAGTAGGAAAACTAGAAAAGGAGGTAAAGATTCATGTTGCGCAATATACTTGGCTTTGAAAGCCTTAGTGTTTGAACTGGCGTAAGTCCCAAAGTAACAAGAATTCTGAAAGGAAATGTTTATGATCTAAGTATTACATTTACTATAGTGAGGTGACATAGATCTAAACATCCTGAATCCTGAAATCAAGCACCTGGTCACGGGCTATGGTGCAGTATAGAGAGGAAAAAAGAGAGGGGAGAAAATCTCCACACGTCTTTCACATTTCCATATGTGGTGCCAGCTGCATTCTTTGTACCAGGCTATCTTTTTAAAGAGGTTTATATATAAAACAGCCTTAGACGATAAAGATGGTGTTTTCCTCCACAGAAAAGGCAGATTTACTTACTGTCCAGGATCATAAAGATATTGTCTCCCTCCGGGGAAAATAATCAGGCAGGCTTACTGTCCATTATAAAAGATTTGGCTTCCCGAGCTCTGAGTTCACAGATGTGAAGCTATCATCTGGTTTTCTTTGGTTTCTGCTGTGAAATTTAGGGCTCAGAGACGCAGCACAAAATATGCTGATTCTCATGCCATGAATAATGAAGTTCCTTGACACTGACAAAAAAAAATCTCATGTCTATTGCTATCATTCATAAAGCAGTGGCAGGTTAACTTGTTCACTCCTAAGCAGTGTGAGATCTCAGACCCTTCACAGTTCTTGACAGATTGGTGATGAATATGGGATACTGACAAAGACAGGATTTTTGGAGATGGGAAGAGTAGGGCCTTATGAGGCAATTAATAATATTTGGGAAAAATCTGTAGCAATCACTAGAAAACATATTTACCCATTTGGATAGCCTGCCTGATGGTAAATGGTCCTCCATTTTATTGCCTATTAATGGGGAGGCCTTTGGGAAATTGTTGTAGGGTCAAATACTGGGAAGTACGTTGAGAGACAGATGCAGAAATTGTTCCCTGGTTATTGCTCACTCTTCTCCTAAATAGCTGTTGCATCCTGAATCCCTCCTGGTCCCAATCGAGGCAATGTACTCACCATCCTAGGCTGGGTAAAGGAGTCTATGTTTCTGCTGTAGAAGATATGACTGATGTCATACATGTGACTCCTGCCAAAAGTTGATGCGTTTTTCTTACCAGGTTAGGGGGAAGCCCTATTGCTTAGGACATACCCCTCCAGCTTCCTAACATTTTGGCTTCATCTAACAGTTGACTTACCCCCTTTCAGAGTTACCTATGGTGCTTCATCATCAGCAACAACATTTTTAGATTAAAGGTATTCCATTACAACCAGCCAACTCTAGCCACTAATAGATGTAAAGATTTCAGTTTTCTGGTCCATTTGCAGCTTGATAAATATGCATGTCTTATCATAACAGCCACTCAATAGGAGATTGATAGTTAGGGTTTTTGATGATCCTCCATGCATCCTACCATTCACAATCATCTAGTATTGCTGAGTTTTGAAACACCCTCATGAAACATTGATTTCAAAACTTTCTGACTCTTCTTCCCTCACCTCCTTCTGGTCCACATACCTTGGTTGGACAGTTGATCATTGAATACAAATTTCTACAGGAATTAATCATCTTTCTTTGGTCATTTCCTGAGTAATGATCAGCACAAAAGGAGATGGAGGAAGGTACATAGACCTTAAATTTTGGGATTCCATATAATCATTCCTGGACAAGATAAATCTTTTTATGTCATGAAATCTATCCCAGAAGGCCTGGTTGGCACAACTGCTGGTCCAGGAGGGGACCTAATGAATTCAAACATAATTCTGGTGAGAACCTGGTTTATCTAGTGGATATGAAACTAGATTGTAAGGATAAGGACTGTATGATTGAGTACACTGATTGGAGAGTCCCTCCACAGTAGCCAACATGGGTTAAAATGGGAGCCAAAATAGGTTTTTGAAAGTTTTATACAAATGTCTGTGTTCTTCTTTCACTTGGCCCTTTTTTTTTTGAAAGGTCTAGATATGAAAAAAGGATATTTGGGAAAATAAGTGAATGTATAGTTATCCACTGATTTCCTAGTGACAAAAGGAAGACAACATCCCTGCCCACTGGGAAGGAACACTTCAGAACCTAGACGGTATGAGGAAACGGCAGTGTTAATAATTTCTGTCTTTTGCCAGGCGCAGGGGCTCACGCCTGTAATCTTAGCACTTTGGGAGGCCAAGGCAGGTGGCTAGCCTGTGCAAAAAGCGAGACCCCCGTCTCTATAAAAAATAGAAAAATTGAGGCAAGAGGATCACTTGAGCCCAAGAGTTGGAGGTTGCTATGAACTATGAAGCCACAGCACTCTACCCAGGGCAACAGCTTGAGATTCTGTCTCAAAACAAAAATTCCTGTCTCGCAGAATCATCTTGGAGCTTCCTTTATGAAGGAAAATGCACTAATGAGGCTCTCTCACGCAGTGACAATCATCTTGAATGTAACTGACTCCTTTTGATCTACCACAACCTACAGATGGGCATGACCGCAATTCAGGTGCTCTTTCCTAGATCCTCCCTAAGCTATCTTTTGAGAACAATAGGTGATCCTGGCTCATCCACATCCCATGCAAAATATCCATCAACCTCTGGGTATCTTATCCTTCCCCATTACTGTAGCAGTCCGTAAGTCATTTTCTGGGCCAGATAAGAGTCACCTGGCTAGTGCTGTGAATAAATGGAACAGGTAGGAAGGATTGCCTGAGAACTGGATTAAACAATTCAAGCAAAAATGAGAATCCTGAGAGATATCAGCCAGTGGAAGGCCAGTGTTTGTTTGTTTTTGTTTTATTACTGTAAAACTATGCTCCCAATTGGTTTAGGTGACACTGGTTGGGCCCAGCAATTGTCAACAACACATTTTTTGCATGAGCACAATGTGCATACCTACACTATATTCCTTGTGTTGAGATCAGGCATTACCTTGCCTCATTCCCCAAAATACAATGATTTGCATTTATGGACTAGTCATGAGAAGGCCTTTGAGAATTTAAAGAACCACCAACAGTAGTAGATAATTTTTTTTTTTTTTTTGAGACAGAGCCTCAAGCTGTCACCCTGGAGAGAGTGCTATGGCATCACAGCTCACAGCAACCTCCAATTCCTGGGCTCAAGCGAGTCTCCTGCCTCCACCTCCCAAGTAGCTGGGACCACAGGCGCCCGCCCCAATGCCCGGCCATTTTTTTTTTTTTGGCTGCAGCCATCATTGTTTGGCGGGCCGGGCTGGATTTAAACCCGCCAGCTCAGGTGTATGTGGCTGGCGCCCCAGCCATTTGAGCTACAGGCGTCGAACCAGTAGTAGATAATTTTGCTCTCAAACAACAATCGCAATTTCTACAAAGTGAGACTGCTCTTGATTACCTGAGGGAAGCTTTCTCAGAGATAACTGCTTTGTCACTTACATGTTCCCTCCAGGTATTTATCCCTATGATGGAAACCTTCTGATTAGAAAAGCTAGATGAAACTTATCCCTGACATTAGCTGAAATGATTAATGACTCCATTGCCAGGATAGTTATAGATGGCAGAAATTACTCTAGATTTTCTCTATGCGCCCTTATACTAGATTAATGCCTCCAGTCTAGTGGAAAGGTCAAATGGAGACCGAAGGAGAAAGCAACCTGACATTCTAAGACAGGAGATAGGGCATGATGGTCTATGGAATGTCTTAGGCTGGTTGTGTGAAGGACTCTGAGGATGATCGAGGTCAGTATATAGGTTGGCCGAATTCTCCTGTTTGATATTGGCCTTGATTTAATGCTGCATGAGACACATTGAAAAGATTTTGGTTCCAGCCTCTGTCAGTCAGATCAATTAGAATGGCAGAAGGAGTCATGTGCTCATGGGAAAATTTACCAGAAGCTAAGATAGTTTAGAAACAAAGAGTGGATATTGTTGGGAAACAATTATTCATGGATCTTGCATTTCTGCTTGTCTTGAAAAGTGAGACATTGACTGATTTTTGTTCCAGAATATCTTTTTAAGTAGTCTGACTAGAGCACAGCATTGAAAGATAGAGATAATGTCTCCATCTGCAGCAAAAAGTGACCTTTCTTACCTACTTGGAAGATAAATAGGCTCTTCCTTCCTAGTGAAGGGGAGGCATGTTTACTGTCCAATAAAATAAAGATAATGTCAATCTCCAGGACAAAGAGGAAGCATGCTTCTCACCTATTTTAAAAGATGCAGAAACCTCATTAAAGTTAGTCCCCTGTAATGTAACCTGCTTTATACATAGGTATTATCTGACCCTGTTTTCATCCACCCCATGGACTTGGGGCACAGAATTTATCTTAGGGAGATAATCAAATCATGTAGTATATAAATATATAAGGCTATGTGCACACAGATGGTCTTTGTGCCATTATTCACAATGGCAAAATTTAGAACTATTTATTAATAAAGGGCTACTAAAATCTATTGTGGCTTATGTATAGAATGCCAACTAAGTAGTTGTTAATAAGAGCTGTTAAAATAGACAGGTGTTTTATTTGATAAGAAATGATGTCCAGTATAATTGAGTGAAGCAATGAGTAGCAAGAGATGAGGTTGTATGGGTAGACGAGGGACAGGTCCAAAAGGAACTAATGCTGTAGGGATACACCAGAAAACTTTACTGAAGGGCAGAGTATTATTGGATTTTCGTTGTAGAGAGAACAATATGGAAGCATACACATATTGGATTGAAATGACAGACTGTTTTGGATGTGCTTGTAATAGCCTGGTAAGAGAGGGTAAGATGCTGTAATAGAAGCTAGCCATGGGGATGGCAAGGATGGAATGATTTCTAGAGACATTTCAGAGGGAAAATTAACAGTATTTGATAAATCATCAGATGACACTATGTCAGGTAGAGATAAAAGTAAATTTTGAAAGACAGGAAGATATTAAAAACGACACCCAGGTTAATGGTGACACCTTAGTTGAGAGGTGGAATCTGGGAGAATGAGCTGGAGTGGTTTAGGTTATCGAAGAATAATGACCTTCTTTAAGAAAATGTTTAACAGGCAAGTGGACATGGTGTATCCTATTAAAGCTCAAAAGCAAATTCTGAGCTAGAAGTATAGATTTGGGAGCTATCTGATACAAAGGAAACATTTTAATCTATGGACAGAATAAGATTCCCCACAGAGAGTGCATAAAATATTACAAAATGCCAAACATGAAAATGTACAAAACAACAATTTTTTTTTTGTGGTCAGCAAGAGAAATTTAAACAGTGAAAGCAGATGCTATTGAATCTATAACGTAGGAAGGCAGATGTTTCTCAGAGAAATACAACCTTTTTCTATTGGCACACATTATGTTCTTAAATGGTCATTTCCACAAACATCTTGGAAAGCTCAGAAAGAACTCGAAACCACAAAAAAAGTTTAAAAAGTCAATAGAGAGTATGGGATTATGTATTATAAAAAATTTTTTTTCAATACCAAACTTTTCTTTAAGCTTCATATAATCTTTTGCCTAGAAAGAATGTGAAGACAATAGTGATTCTCAGGTAAGAGACTAGAGGAAGATGTGATTTGTTTACTTTGCTGAAATAAAAAAAAAGAAGGCAGCATAGATTTTTAAATTTCTTGGACTATGTCTGGCAGGAGGGAGGATTGTTGACCATTCCCATTAAACTGTGCTTGAGGGCTTTTCCCTCAGTCACCCTGGTTCTCCAGCCAGCTTGTGGAGAGGACGAAGAATACAGACGAGCACAGCCCATGGCTATCTCAGGGGCCTCAGGAGCTATTTGAATTCCTCTTTAAAAATAATATAGTTTCCTAAAAATAAAAGCTGTAAAGGCCAACAATAAAAAATATTCTAGAGGAAGGGTGACATTTGCTGATTGTTTTCCTTGCTAAAAAGAACTGGAGGAGAATATTATGTTTGATATAGGATTTCAAAGACTGCCTCTTTGATTCAAGTGTTTGGAAATGTGATGGAAAGGAATCTCGATAATAGAGCGAAACACCTCAAGGAATCAATTGTGAAATCTCCGGCCTCTCGCGCTCCTCACTTTTCCATCCCCCCCCCCACCACCACTGCCACCTTACAGAGCTGAAAATGAGCACAATGGGTGACAGCAGAAGAACAAAACATGTGACCTGACACATCTGTGAAGAAGAATGACGGGTAAAGTGGTTGCCTGTGTTATTTGGAGGAAGGTTCGTTATAGGATGGTAATTAAAACTATCCCTCACCTTGGTAAGTTGGAGGAAACAGAACATACTTTTTCTCTGAATTATTTCGTAGTCTCCTAAGACTTATTCCTCCCTCTGTGCCCTCCTGACAATTTGTGCAATGTTCCCAGATTCTCTCCTCATCAATTTTCTTCTGGGTTTTTGAAAGAGAGAAGCCCAAGTCATTTTCCAGACCTGGTTCTTTGTGCTTACTAGCACAGATCACCTTAAAAGGGTTGTGCCGTGAGACTATACATATTAAGGATGAGAGAGACTCACCATGGAGTCTCTGTACCACATAGAGGATTCATAAAATAAAAGGCTATTTATAGATCATGAGCTGAACTTTCATCACATTCTGTTCCTTCCCAGAGAATCCCACTTGGAATTCTCTTCATTTCCCTTTCCTTGCTAATTAAATCTTCCTCTTTAAACGTCTCTTTCCATTGTCTTGTCTTTTCTTTCTTTGAAGGGAAAGTTAGATTTTTATTCTCATTTTATCTATTTCATCTTGTTTTCTCTTGAATTGATGGCTGGTTGTTTCATATTTCACCTCTCGATTCAGAAATTCTCCACATCATTTCTTTAATGAACTAATTACAATTCTTCTGACCTTAATTTGGTCAATTACAATTTGTGTTTGGTTACCTCGAGTTCTTAGACTGACACAAATTGTGTCACTTCTGGCTGCTACAAATGCCATTGAAAATAAAAATTTGGTGTCGTTCCAATCACTCAGCTCTCCCTTCTCCTTTTTAATTATTTATTTTATTTTTAAGGCTCAAACTTCTGTCATTATGAAGAGGGTTGTTCATTATTCCAAAAACTGCAAAGAACAGGATTGCTACCCAAGCAGAAGAGAATCTTTTTAAAGTGGTGAGACATTTGGGTTGATTGTGGAAGAAAAAGGTGCCTCATCCCTTCCCTTCACTGGTAGAAATGCTTTATTTTAGAATTCTCAGACCTGGTCCTTATTCACATTATTCTCAAAATAGAATGTAGTGACATTTATAAAAGGAAAAGTGAGTTCTACTTTGTTTCTTTATAACCCAAATGCTTTAAAATTTAAACACTTCATAAAAAAAGATTAAAAGAGTGCATCTATTAACACCAATATAGTTAATTTAGTGGATTTCAGTCTGTAGAATGTTAAAACAATAAAATTAAGTGTTGAAAGAGTCATTCTAAATATTTATTTAGCCCCGTCTAACTATATCACTGTAATTGGTGTTTCTCAGAGATACAAAGAAAGCAGAATTCAATTTGATTCAACAAATATTTATTAAATTACTTATATGGCCAAGACACTGTGTTAAGTATTGCACAGAATACAAATATACTTGATGTAGTCTAGAAAAGGTTTGATTTGTATTCCATTTATTTCAGTTAAGATTTATTGAGCAGCTAGGTTCTGTGCTAAGTTTTAAAAATATAACAGTTTTTCTATATGAAAATGGACTTTCAGGCTTGTTCATTGGGGTTAATGAATCCTTTAAATTACCTGAAAAATTGGGTAGGTGGCCAGTGTGTATCCATGCTTTTATTTGTTTTTTTGAGAAGTGTACTATCTTCTGAATTCTCAAAAAGTTTAATAACCCCCGAACATTGAAACTTAGGCATGCAATACAAGATAGATTCAGAACCGTAAGAGAGACTCGAACAACGTTCTCTTTCTGACCCAGGCCCTTCAGCTGCCTCCATGCACTTGAGGTTGGGCTACGTGCTAAGATGATCATTAATGAAGTATTGTACAAAGCAAAGGAACACAAGGCTCAGAATTGGAAAGCAATTCTAAAAGTTAGTGCTGAACAGTAGTATATTAAATATTACAGGAGAGTAGGCAATAGTTGGTAATTGTTGAAATAGGGGGAGTAGGCTCCCCAAAGGAAGACAACTCTTAATGGAGCCTTGAAGGACTCACAGGGATTGTGAGATTGGAAGCAAAAGTCCATGCATCCTAAACACAGCTACAGAGACGGCAGTGAGCAGGGCAGAAGCTCTGAGATGTAGCCTTTGCTAAGCGACTTTCAGACCCAAACTTTTTTGCTACCCAACAGTTCTTCAACCCAGCTCATAAGGTTGCCACATCTCTTGCCCCGGTGGCAGGGTCAGAAAGCAGAGATTGCATTGTGTAGACGGATGCATATAAACACACATCCGCACACCCCCACTCATGTCAGCCTTCCGCGTGTAAGTATGTACTAATGTATGTATGATACATGTTGCTTCTCTCATATAGCTCTTTTGATTCTCTTTTGATCACAAATCGTTAAGTATTAAGAGCCCACTTTTTCCTAAGCTCTCTGTGCCGGAACTGAAGATGAAAAATTGTTCTTATCACAGAGTAAATTTCCACCAAGTGAAATGAGAGAAAGGCAGCTTTGAAAAGAGCGAGGCATAAAGAAAGGCAGAGAGGTGGGTAATCTGACACTGGAAATGACAGATATCTCATTTGAAGGGTTGTTGAAAAGAGGGTTTCACAGGGAGTGAATTTGATGATGTAGGACCTCAAGGAAAATGATGTGCATCTTGTTTGGATAATTAGTTTTTAAATATCAGAGAAGTTATAAGAGGAGGGGAGTGATGTCAGTGGATTTATATTGTAAAAAGTCTGGCAGCAAGGCAGACCCTGGGACAGCAGGCAGAAGTAAAAGTCAGGACAAATGTGCACAGTGTCACAATAGGCTAAGGGGCAGAAGGCGACACACAGACAAGAAAATATTGAGTGGTAAAATTAGTCAGGATTAGTCATTTACTAGATGTGGGAAGGAACCGAGGATAAGCACCAAGGTTAAGGTTTGGGTGGCTGAGTGCAAGGCGGGTCTGTTAAACAAGGCAGGGAATGCAAAAGGAGAAGGATCAGGTCAAATTAGGAGAAATGACTCGGGACAGGTTGAATACGAGGAATCTGAGTTGAATTTGAGGAATGTGAGGAAGGAGAGAAGCTAAGTAGTCTGCTTTCTAAAGTGCAGCGTGGCTGAGAACAGTTCCATCATATTTAAAGGACTGGGGAAAAAAAACACTAAAAGTATAATAATATGTGGTATTATTCTCTAGGGCTGCCATACAATGTACCACTGACTGGGTGGCTTAAACAACAGGTGTTTATTTTGTCACAGTTCCGGGGGCTGGAAGCTCCAGGTGGTGGAGGGCTGATTTCTTCTGAAACCTCTGTCCCTGGCTCAGACACAGCCATCTTGTCCTGGTGACCTCAGATGGTTTTCTGCTTGTAGTCCTCTGGGTTCTAATTTCCTCTTCTTATAAGGAAGAAGAAGAAAATGTCCTTCTTATAAGGAAGAAGAGGAAAATGTCCTTCTTATAAGGACATCAGTGTTATATTGGATCAAGGCCCACAATGATAACTTCATTGTAATGTAATTATCTCTTTAAAGACTTTATTTCCAGATATAGTTAACTTCTGAAGTACTGTCGGTTAAGACTATAACATACGAATTTTGGAGTGGACACAATTCAGTTCACCGTATATATAACCCCTGTGAAAGCTACGTGAAATTCACGGCCATGCTCACTTAGTTCTGTATTATCTCTTGTTTCTTTCCCACACAATAGCAAACTGGAGCAGTTACGACTGAGATGGTACAGCCTGCAGAGCCTCAATTGTCTGCTCTCTGGCCTTTTCCAGGAAACGTCGCTGTCTTCTATTCTAGATAGAAGATGACTTGGTATTTACCAGTTTGGAGCTGGTCATGGGAGTGATGAGATTATTAAGGAAGAGTGGGTTGTGTAAAAGAAAAGAGGGCAAAAGTTGCACCATTAGGACTCAACCAGGTCAAAGTAAAAGAAAACAGGGAAAGCTACCAACGTAATAGAGACAGGATGAGCAGAACTGTCAGAGAAAAAGAGCTGAGTTGTGCGTGCCACGTGTCCAGCAAGGGATAGATGACTTGGGACAACAGTGACAAGAAAAACAGTGGGTGCTGATGTTATGGAAGCCAGAATTTCACAGAGATTACACAAGGTGAATAGAATAAGCTTATAAAAATGGCTCTTGGTTTTTTAATGATCTGTTTGCTTTGGAAATGTTTTCTAGGCATGTCACTGATGTTCTCATCTGACTTGCAGATTGTTCCTCACTCAAAACATCCAGTGTCCGTCTATAAGTATGTATATTCCAGAAACCCTTCTTGTGAAATTGTCTGTAGGATGATATTTTAACCAGTGAGCAAAGTGAGATAAAAAGAACAATGTCAAACACATTCTAAAGCCAGATATTGGCTACACATATTAAGGAGTGAGATTGGCAAGTATTTCTGCCTGTATATGTCAAATTTAACAGGAAAATACCCAATTTCCCTTTCGCTTTATGCTGAGAAAATCATTAAACTTTGTAATTTATTCCTTTAATGTTATAATCAAATTTGTAAGTATTTCTCCTTAAAGCATCCCACTTTCTTCTACAGAGAGGATTTCCTCTAAGCTTTGTATTTTGTGCTGTTTCATAGTTGGTGCTTTTGGATTAAGTTATTTAGGAGGAATGGCATTGAGAACATTATCAGTAATAACTAATGAAAAAGAGAATCTTAATAGAAAAATAATATAATAAACATGAGCCAGCAGTTTAAAAATTGTGTTTAGATCAAAACAGACACACCTTCCTGTGCATTAATCACCAGTGCACGTGCTTGCTCTCAATAAGAAAGTAACTCAAACATTTATATCCAGAGTCCAAGAGTATAAGCCTGTTGGGGAAGTCCTAAAGAGGGAGCTGTCACTCGCATTTAATATGGAAAGACAAATGAAGACAGGACAAACATAGAGGATAATTGCTGCTTTTTTAGTGTAATTCTTATTACCCTTAAATTCCCTGATGGTTCTACTCTTGACTTTTGTTTTGAAAATTACTTCTATCATTACTAATATTGTTATTACAGTTATTTGTACGATTGTTGATTGTTATCTCTAAACCGGCATTTTTTTTTTCTCCATAGCTCTTCAACCCTTTTACATTTCTTGGTATATTATTTATATATTCGTATTTTCTAGCCTTTTGCTTTTTAGCAAAGGAAAAAGTGTTTGATGGAAAAAGTGTTTGATGGAAAAAATGGAAACTATTTCTGAGAACACATCGGTCTGAAGTAAGTGCTTCCTTAGAGGCACATTCTAATATTTGTATTGGGCTGGACTTCTAATTACCTTTTCAGGAGTGGTCTGCACACAAGAACAACATTTCCATTTAAAAGACCCAAACACTATTTAGAAACAGTACCCATGCATCAAAGTAATGAAAATAGATTTTTTAATTAGAGGATTTTAATACATAAATGCAAATAATAATGTGCTTGGTGTTCATAGCTAACATAAGAGCATGGTTACAATTGCCAACATAAATAGTTCTTCAGCCACATTCCTGTTGTACTTTTTATGACTGCCTCCCTCATAGGATGATGTTTGATTTCAAAGGAAAAATTCTGGATTTCATGAATGCTTTCCTATTGAGATGAATTTCCTATTTAATGTCATGGTACTAACTCTGCCTTGGAGAACAACTTTAGTATCAGTCCTTTAAAATGTGTTATCAAAAAATAATAATAACAAAATAAAATGTGTTATCAAAGGAGACTATTTCCCAGAAAATGAGATCATCATCTCTTTGGTCCCAGACAATCTTATTAAATGGATACTACATTGATACAAGTTTTAGTTGCAATTCACTTTAGGGGGAAAAAAATAAAAACATATTCCTGGATGGTGGAGGGACCGAGAAAAGAATCTGTGGTTAAAAAATTCTTAATGTTGCCCTCCCGCCCATTCACTTAACTATCCAGTGTTCTGCTTAACAACATTCTATGCTTTGCAGTTCTTAAGAGCATGAGTACAGATGTTTCAATCAACAGACTCTATTCAGCAGGATGTCGTGATTCTTCATCTGAGCAAAGTTTACAGGCTGGATGCTCAGCTCACTTATGGGGTTTGTGCTTCCTCAACCAGGTGCTTAATCCAAAAGTACCAACTATGAAGCACTTACTGGGTAGGCAAGGTGGAACCCAAACTTCACTGTGAACTCCACTAGTTGCTATCTTTTTATATTCCCTAACCCATTAGCAGAGGAGGGAATTTAAGAATAAATTTGGTTCAATCAAAATGCAGATGGGAGAACTGCTACCCAGGCTTCAACTCATTTTCCAGGTAATCAAGGGTTAATGAACAAGTACTTGCTCTTTTTGCCAAGGGGTATCCTTGGCATTTGCCAGACTTTTACAGATGTAAAGTACATCAGTTTCTACATGCAGCAATCATTTCTTTCCTTCCTCTTTTTTCTTTTTTTCCTTTTGGTACAAGCCATAAATAATCTAGTATTTGACCCAATCTCATGAGTTACATATTTTTGGTTTATTTGCTTGTGATCTTGTTCTCCCCTCGTACCCAATTCCTTAACCCTCTCTGAACACATATTACACTTAGACTGTTGGGCAGCCAAGCAGAGAAAAATTTCCAGCCCAAGAATCTTGCTTCTTACGGTAGGCAATATTTTCAGCTTTCCTGAAGATGTTTTCTTTCCTCAGTTTTTGATAAAAATACCATATGTCCCACGGCTAGCATAACAGAAAATGTGATCGTATACATCTGGGAAGGGTGAAGAAGGCCAAGGCTGACCTAGGAGCAAAATTACCTTACCTTGAGCTTCCATGCTTAGTTTAGGAAAAAATGTTAAAACTTAAAATAAGAGGGTCCAGAAACACCACAATGGCTCTATTTGGCTCTATTCTAGAATTTGGAAGAATAAACATTTTATAATGTTTTAAAAGCCAACAATTAAGCTGCTGAAGTTCAGAGGGTTTTTGCTTCAATATCATACCCCCACCTCATGATTCAATTTTTAGTTGATTAGTCAAAAATAATATACTTAGGACCTTCTGGATTTGTTTTTCATTTTTCTATTCCTATCCTCCACCCTTTTCTCATTTTTTCATATGCCCCCAATCTATACATTGGCCTATTCCTTACATCAGGGGTGGGAAACAATTTCATGCTAAAAAGGAACATTAATTCACTTGTGATCAAATAAGGCCACAATCAAAAGATTTAAATCAGATGTGCTTAAATTGTACATTATATTGTAAAATTCTAACTACTATGTACCTAATAATTTCAAAAAATGAAAACAATTTGTTAATTTTAAAGTTGACTAACCTTTTAACAACACTGTTGTGTCTGCTTCTTTTAGAAAGCATTTGAATAGTTGGTTCCATCACGGAGGGAGGCCTGAAGTTACAGTTGATCTTCTACACGAGTATCAGTTATTTATGACCTTAAGGGCATCTTGCTTTGTGTTAAGTAGGAGAATATCGATTCCTACCAATAAGTAGTCGAGAAGGAGAAAAGTATTTTAGGGGTATGTTGCCAGAGACGTGGGTGTTCTATTGTATTTCTCCACATTTCAATTGGATCTTTCTTAGAATCAAACAATGACTTTAAAATACCATCTCCTGAGAGATCAATCAATTCCTGTAGTTCTTCAGGCACCTTCCTGATATCAACTAGGTGAGGATGAAATGCAAATTTGAGTGCAATGTCACGATTCTCAAAGTCAGTGAACCTTTCATGGTATTTGCCAATTAATAAGTCTGTAACAGCTTCGTATTCTTTAAATGATTTGCATATATCTTCCTGCTCCTCAATAACCTTTGCTAACCAGGAAAAATGTTCATCCAAATCCTCTTCTTAAATTTTCTTTTGAGGCTCAGTGCCAATAGTACAGTGGTTACGGTGCCAGTCATATGCACCAAGGGTGGCAGGTTCAAACCCGACCTGGACCTGCTAAATGACAATAACAACTGCAACAAAAAAATAGCCAGGCATTGTGATGGGCACCTGTAGTCTCAGCTACTTGGGAGGCTAAGGCAGGAGAATCACTTAAGCCCAAGAGTTTGATTTTGTTGTGAGCTGTGACACCATAGCACTCTACCAAGGGTGACATAGTGTGATTCCTTATCAAAAAATACAAAAATTCTTTCAAAGAAGAAAATTTTTTAAAAGATTGCTATTTATTTATTTATTTATTTATTTATTTATTTTTGCAGTTCTGCTGAGGCCGGATTTGAACCCTCCACCTTTGGTATATGGGGCCGGCGCCCTACTCAATGAGCCACAGGCGCCACCCGATAGCTTGCTTTTTTAAATGTTTGGCTTTTTGCTATGTATCATGTATAGACTTACTTTTATCCTGCAAATAAATATTCAAGTCATTTTAATTTGACTTGATATCACACAGACATGCTGCTTTCCTGTGGAACTTTTTCAATAATTCACATTTCTTATTCTGTTCTTTATAAAATGTAACTATCTGTTCTCACAGAGATAAAACTCGGGCTAAAACCTGTTTCTGCACTAGTCAATGCACTTTAAAATGGGAAGATAAATCCACTCTGAATACCTCATCCTTCACCTTTAGTATGTTTCAAAACTGACAATGCTGGTCCTACATGGCATTTGCATGAATATGGTTAATAACACTACTTGTTGTACAGTGTCACTTAAAATAGTAACGTTAGCACGGAGATTTTGCTGACGCAAGATGTAATGAAATGAGAGTATCTGGATCAATTAATACTTGTTTAATCTGTGCAAAAAGCCCTTCTTGTGATCCTGTTGTGGAAGGTGTATCGTCTATGTTTTGCATCTCTTTCACTCACCAAGTGTACTAAATTCAGTGCAACCTTACTCCATTTTCTTGAAAGCTGTGAAGATATCTATTCCCTGGGTGCTGTTCCCAGTAGTGTTGTGAGTAACTCTTTGTAGCAAGGAAAATCTTCCATTATCACCCAAATAAAGTATAAAATCTGCACCAAGTCAGGAGGGTCAGTAGATTCATCAGGATGGTGTAATTTATCTTTTTCTTTTGAAGTATTATATGAAGTTGTTCTGGTAAGTTAGTGGCTAATTTGTGCTGCCGATCAGCTATGTTTCTCCCTGACAGAGGCAGTTACACTGCGGAAAGTTCTCGGGAACTAGCACCCTGCATTACTTCTTACATCACCATACGGCTTCCCTTTTCTTCTTTATAGTGGTGTTAGTACCATTAATTATTTCTAGGTCTTATTGATGCTTGAAAGAATTGTCTTTGCTTCTGCTTTTCATCATTTAATTTCTGCAATACCACTTTTTGTGACTTTCCTTCTCATTGACAATATCCGTGTCCCTTAGGAGTGTCATAATGCCAATGAGAATTGAATTTTTTTTTTTTTTTTTTTTTGTAGAGACAGAGTCTCACTTTATCGCCTTGGGTAGAGTGCCATGGCGTCACACTGCTCACAGCAACCTCCAGCTCTTGGGCTTAAGCAATTCTCTTGCCTCAGCCTCCCTAGTAGCTGGGACTACAGGCGCCCGCCACAGTGCCCGGCTATTTTTTTGTTTTGCAGTTCGGCCAAGGCTGGGCTTGAACCCGCCACCTTCGGTATATGGGGCTGGCGCCCTACTCGCTGAGTCACAGGAGCCGCCTGAGAATTGAATTTTTTTAATGTTGATGTTGCAGTATCGCAGAGCAAGAAAATCATCTTGCTTGGATATTGCATCCTCACTTATAAGTGAAATATGTTTGTAATTTCCCTTTATAGCAATATATTTTCTCCAATTTCAATAGCAGGTGTATCCAGATGAAGCAGAATGATTTTGAAATATTTCTTGTTTTTCTATTCTCTAAAGATTTGGCACGATCTGTTTTTTGAAACTCTCCTTTACTTTTATTTATATAATATTAGTTCTCTAGTTTTTGAGACTTTGGAAAAAAAAGTAAGAAGTTAACTGATGACTTCATACTGAGCCCCAGAGTCAAAGCACAATATAATATTTTATTTGACAATGTGAACTTTACTTTCTGGGCAGTATTATTACTAATATTGCTTAATATTTCAATGCACTAATTGTCTGTTTTCTTTTCTCAATGTATTTATCTTCGTTCATTCTTTGCGTGGTTTTTGTTTCTAGTCCTTATCTTAAACATTGTTATTGTTATTAAATTTTAAACTTTTTAAATTCTGTGAAGCCAAAACTGGAAACCTAATCAACACATGTATATGTAAAAATAAAAAAAAATTAAAAAAGAAAAAAAAGAAAGAAAATCATCTTGTCTTTGGCAGAAATGAGATAATATTGCCATTCCCAATCTTCAATGAAAAATCTGTTTTCTTCCTTCAGCATTCTCTTGGTCTTTTTTGACCTGATGGACAGTGAAGCAGAGAGAATTAAAAAATACTGTCAAGCTATGAAAGTATTCACAAATTTCACTTCAAATATAAACACAGTGCACTGTTATCAAAAGTTGTCAAGAGCTTACAACAGACTGGGTACTCACCCTCATAAACTCTCACCAACCAGCCTCATGTAGCAGTGGCTAACGTCGGGGGTGGGGGAAGTTAGATCTAAATCGTGAGTGACCAGCTGTTGATTTAGCCCTTATGGCTTACTAAGGTTGTAATCGTGCCAGTCAATCTGGGAGGATCATTCTGCCTAAACTGATTTCATTATTTGTTATTTTAAATATGTTCATTTAAAAAAATAAAATATAAATATAAAACACAAACAAAAATATATTAATAAAAATAAAAAGATGTATTCTGTAAAATTTGGAGTCTGGATTCAGTCAAAAAGCCACCCTTAAGGACCTGAAAGGATACGTGTAGCCTCGGGTTGCAGGCTCTGCACCCCTGTGTGAAGTCTTTTTTGCTGTGGATATTCTTTCCCATACTAAAATAATGACATGTTGTTTATATGTCCCAAAAGCCTGAATGCATTTTCACAAAATAAAAAAATAAAGGACTTGATAGGCTGTTAAAAAAAGCTATTTCTTATCCTAAGTAAACTTTGGTGATCATATTCATGTGTTAAAGTCAAACTTCTGTCTATATTGTTTATTGGATTACAAGAGAATGGTTGAATGGGTTTTGAAGATGTGTTTGGGATGATACAAAGCAATTTGTTTCGGAGGTCCCTGGTTGATGGTGGTGACAAACATCCAGAAGAGTGAGCAGCCATCCACAGGTGACCTGTAAAAGCAAAATTCCCATGGCTGCTATAGAAAGAGAAAATAATAGTGGTTTCACACATGTGCCACAAAGGACAGATGTTGATCCCACACATGAGCAGTAGCAAGCACTTTTATGTTTATTGGCAGTTGTGGATTCTTCTAAGAAATTCTGGAATGTCTAGCTGGTATAGGACATAGACTACATTGTGTCTTTAAACTTTTAAAAGAATTTATTATGTATATAAATTACTAATATATATATAGTCTGTTTCCAAAATAACACATATAAGTTGATAGCTGTACATTATTTCACATTTTGACCAGAATATTTCTGGGAGATACCCATGTAACTTTCAGAAGAAACTAAGATATAAAGAGCTCAAAGACATGCAATATAGGTAGGCTTTTGTTTTGATTTGTTATCTACCAAGTTTCAGATCCTACACTGCATATAGTGAATTAAACGAAATGATGAAGACAAATAGCTGACAGTTCCCTGTGGTCAGGGACTATATTTGACTTGTGTGATAGATGCCATAAGAGTGGGTTAAACAGTGCACTATGTCAACACCGAGCAAAACTGGCTAGTCTTGCCTGGGTATCTAGAAAGGCTTCAGTAATTATCCTCCTTCAAATACAAAAAAATCTACAATTGTCACGTTAATAATGTTTTACAAATAAATCATTAATACCATTGGAGGTTTGAGAAGAATTTGTCAACACTAGGCAAAATAAAAACATTGAATATATATGAGAAACTTCAAATTAATTTTGCTTGGATCAAAACATTAACAAATATCTATGTAGAAACTATGTGAATTAAAGAGTTTTTACAATTTTATTCTTCTTCCTATTTCTCATCTAGCCCTTTTCCCCTTCACACTTCTCCAACTCTGTTTAGGGTTCTGTTTTATTCATTCCTTTGTCCTTGGTCTTGATTTCACAAACCAAAGGATAGAACAGGACTGTCTAGGGAGGAAATGGGAGCATGGATGACAATGGTATTTGGGTAGAAAGCCTACCTGGAAAGGTAGCTTTGGAATAGAACTTGAAAGGGCCTAGCAAGCCATTTGCAGGTTATGAACATTACCTTGTGGGTGTTCAATTGAAGGCCCGTAAGTAAGAGGTGGACAAGATCAGATCTGTGTTTCAGAAATATGATTATAACAACACAGAACATGAATGGAAGAAGAACTTCAATAACGCAGAAGAAAAGCAATGAATGTCTGGAGGGCTATTGCAGGAAGATCTCGTCTTTAGGTTTTGGCAAAGGAGGATGTATTAATTTGCTGGGGGGGTGTGCATAACAAAAATAATGTGACTTACACAACAGAAATCATTGTCTTCAAAATTCTGGAAGCTAGAGGCCCTAAGTCAAGGTATTGGTAAGGCTGGCTCCTTCTGAGGCCTGTGAGGGAAGTATCTGATTCAGGACTATATTCTGACCATTGCTTATCATCATTATGTTCACATGGTGTTTTCTGTATGCATGTGTCTGGCCCCAAATTTTCCCTTCTTTTAAGTGTACCATGATATTAGATCAGGGCCCATCCTAATGACCTTCTTGCAACTCAGTTACTGCTGCTAAAGCTCTATCTCCAAATTAGATCATGTCCTTAATATATGACCATGGGGGCTGGCAGGGCAAATTCTACTTTTAACAAAGGACAGTAGCCACGGATTAATTAAGCTGTTTGAAATCACACAGTCAGTCAGGATTATAATTTAGGTCTGTAACTCCTAGTCTAGGACTCTGCTAGAAAGCATTCTGTTGCCAGCCAGCACTGCAGTTTTAAAAATGTAGCTTCTAAAGTGCTAATACCGCCCCTAAGAATCAGTTATTAGCAAAGGAGTTGACTAATGTCTTGAGAAATTTTCAAATTAGAGTGCTATTTTTAGAAACTAAATTGATTTTTAATAGAATTTAGACAGCAGAGATACTCCTCTTAACATCATGAGGTAATTCAAAGTCCTCTACTCAAGCCCTCAAACAATAGTAGTTGGCAATATCCAACAGATAATTTCAAACAAATCCTAGGAGCATAGTTTGCAAAAAAACTCTTCATTTTTATTGGTTAAACCTTAATTTTTCTTTATGTGAAATAAAAAGACAGATCCATTTTTTGTTTGTTTTCATAATAATGTTGTAATGCCAATACTATCGTGTCCCAAACCAGGAACTGAGTGGAGATAACATGAAGCCTAAACATGGGAACAAATCTCAAATTTATTTCTCTTGATACCATATGTCAGTTCACATGAAAGTAACATAGGGTTAAAAGGAGTGGAACACAGATGCTCTAAACCATTCAACAGTTCATTAGAAAACTCAAATTATTCATAAAAATTTGTTTAGCTCTACCAAAAAGGCTTCATTACTTGAAGAAGTAGAGCAGTTTTACTAGTTGTCAGAAATGTGATTCAAGGCTGTGTATCTATTTTTTTTTCACTGAATGGAAGTGTATAATAACATTTCTTAATAAGCATTAGACTATACAGACCTGGCCCTGAAATAACTTGTACATAAGGAAAATGAGCTTAGCCATGGAAAAGTAAATTGCGTAAGCAACTAGTAACAGATCAGGAAAGAGATATATAATCACGGGAAAGAGATGGGGAAGCTCTTGGGCCACACAGTTGGGCTTCACTCTAATCCAGCTATACACACATGTACACACACACACACACACACACACACACTACTTCAAAAGGGCTATGCCCATCTGAAAGCCAATTGGTCAGCATAGACATAAAAAGACAGTCACTGGGGTAGCTGTTATCAGCACCCATTCAAACATTCTGCCAGCTAGAGAAAGACTCAGCCTCCAGCTATCAGAAGTTCCTGATCCACATGGCAAGGCTATCCCTCCAACGGAGGTGGGTGGAGGGGCTAATAGCCCATGATCTTCATGAATTTCCATGTTCACTGGCTGCCCTCTTACTTTGTAGGAGGGTATGTGAAGGAGACCTTGCATATTTCATTCATTTAACTCTTTTTGTTCAGATTCTACTCTCAAATCCTATCTACCTGACTAGCATTTAGCTTCCCCCATAGTAGCTTGACTACAGAGAGTTCATAAGCTCATCAAACCAGGAAGTATTGAAGACCAAGTCATTTCCCTGGTTCTAATTACAAATTAATAAACTGGCATTCTGATACCTGTCCTGCAGATCTTCATGCCTACTGAATACCATGAGGAATTTTCTTAAGGCTTTTTGAAGGGCAGCACTATGGCCTTCTGAGGAATGGGCAATTTTCTGGACTTTTATCTCATTCTATCCAACTCCCAGAATGCCTTCCCTTAGATGACACAATGAGCCCCTCTTTCTCTTTTCCTATTTACTTCTATATTAAGTTGTAAGAAAATGTTCTCACCAGTATATTCCCATGAAAGTTTTTCTCTATTCTTAAGCAAGAAAAACATCCAATTGGCCTAAAGTCAATCATTGGCACCATATAAGTGGAACATTTAATTTTCTTTAAAATACACATACCTACGTTGTTACTTCTAATAACTTAAAATATTTCATTCAATTAACACTGAATCTATTTCATTGTAGAATGAATATAGTACCCTACAAGACATACAATTTGCATTCCATTATTAGTGCATGTTCTTAAAACATTTCAATTGAAAGTGTCTTTAAGTGTTAAGTATTTTAGCTTCTTGGAGCCTTGCTATTTATCATTAATGCTTCATCCAGAAATGACTTTTTTAATAACCTAGTTTTAGAATTCCATCAATATGTACAAAGATTCAAGTTAAATCCTTGAAACTCCATTCTCAACAATAAGTAACATTATCCCTTTGTTTCATGCATATGGAATTAGAGCCCCCTATAGAGAAATTAGATTAGAAATTATAAAACCAATATGGCATTCAGTCAATTTCTGGATATTTTCAAACCTGCAACAAAGAATAGGAGAAGTGGCGGCTGGGTCCTGACCTACCGTGTGGGGACCATATTATGCGGCAGGGTATCTCTATAAGAGTCACTAACTGGACTGCCTGTGTAAAGTTAGATAAGGGGTAAGCTTAAGGTTGAGAAAATCTATAAATAATTATGCAGTTCACCAAGCAAGGTAGGGCATTGCATCCTGTGGGGTCTGAATCAGATGACTCAGTATGTGAAGAAAAATATTTGTATTTAACTGGAATTTAATTTAGTTTCACATCCTCACTATAGGTTAATCTTCCCTAAAAGTAGGTCACCAAATTGGTAGTGTTCTGAAGTGTTAATTTCTTTTGCCATGTCTGTCATGCCTGTAGACCAACTTTTGTAGTTTATAATGTAAATCTACATTCATCCAGACTAATTCGAGAGGTTAATTCCATGGTGATCAGTGAAATGGCTAAAATGAAGACCACTGTTTTACTGTCAACAAAAGATTTTAAGGGGAGACTCTCAAAACCTGATTTAATGAAAACAGATTCATTTGTAATTAGTTCTGCCATATTAAACTGTATGCTAATAACTGTCTCTAAACAAATATTCTGTGACGTGAAATATACATGTCTTACTTCTTAATTTATTCTATCAAAAAGTTGTAGTTTTTTCTACGCTGTCCAGGAAGTCTCCAGGTCAACCCAGATTCAATTTTCATGACTTATCATCTTGAATAGCTTGGCGCACACAGTAAATATGAGCTTTATTTATTTATTCATTTATTTATTTATTTTGGATATGGGCATTTTATTATATTTTCTAACAAGTAGAGGCTGTAACGCAGAATCAGCCAGAGCTTCCCGAACCCTTGAAAGGATTATCAATTTTGCATCCTTTGGAAGAGAAATAAATCTTCACTGTTATTTTTATTGCCACCTTGTTCGTTTCCTCTATTTTTCCTAGCAGTGTCTACGTGTAGAGCCAGGTAAGGATATAGGAAGTTCTGATTAGCAGAGACGTTTTTAATCCATCTGACAAATGTACTCTGAAACATTGAGCTGTTAAATTAACTTGATAACTCATGCTTTGTAAGAATCAATGAATACCCCAGTTCATTTTGGAAGTCTGAGAAGTGGCGTATTTTGTTTGTTTGTTGATAAACCTGAAAAGGTTTACAGGTGCGGCTCAAATTCCTGGGACAAGTACTTAGTTGCCATACACTGACTGACCTCACCCAGGGAAAAGTTTTTCTTCCATAGAATCTCCAGACAAAGAAATTAATTCATTCTGTATCATTTAGCAAGGGTAGGAATCTGAAGCATAAACCAGGATGTGGGAGGCAAGGGAACTGGAGTTTATTGAACATTTATTATGTAGCCAACAAGTGACAGCAACTTCACACCAGTAATCTCATTTCATGCTCACAAAGATCCCTGAGGGTAGATTATGTCAATTTACCAGGAACTTTCTTCATTAAGCAAATAAAGGGCCCAAAATTCAGAGAGAAAAATCAATCTGCCTCTAGTGAGAACAGAGATTTGAGCTATGTCCTTCATACCATGCAGCCCCCAACATAGTAGGGCCCTGGTTGGAACCCTTCAAAAGCTTTTATTTTCATAAGTTAACATGCCTTTGAGCGATAGACTAAAATGGGAGAAATGTAATTAAACAGGGTTAGTTGACAATAACTAACAATGTATCTTTCAAGGCACATGTTGCAGTTGTTTGGTTTTGTTGTTGTTGTTGTTTATGGTTTTTTGCTGTGGCTGGGTTTGAATCCACTACCTCTGGCATATGGGGCCAGCGCCCTACTCCTTTTAGCCACAGGCACTGCCCAGTAGTTTCTGTTTTGAATCACCGCAATGATGTAGGATTATGTATCCTGGGTATCAGTGAGAAATCATACTATTTTTAAGGGAAAATTTGAAGCTCAGGTTATTGTTCTTTCTTTTCATGATAAACACTATGGTTATAGGTACCTCTGTCTCTAAATCCATAGTGTATGTGCCTGTGTATGTGGCAATCTCAGGGAAACACTAACAAACATTTTGATTGTATTATTCATGACTGTATTTAAGACCACTCAGGCAGAATAGTTTCATAATCATGGATCTAGCATTCAATTAGATTGGATACAAAAGAAGTCAAATCAGCAGTCATGGATTAACTGTAACCATTCAGTTACCTTGATTAATCCCCATCAGGAATAGCCTAATTTATATATCAAGTTATGGAGTATTTTCTTTATTAACAAAGGAGGATTTTTGCTTTATCAAATGATTCTTTCTTTTTAATATATTGGTATTTAGGTATAGGTTAAATTTATGGTCTAACAAAATGCACCTCTGAGTGATAAGATCCGTCCATGGGGAAGCCCGGTGATTTCGCAGGATCATATGTAACTCAGTGGTCAGCTGCCTAGGGGTACCCAGGTTTCAGGCCTCTAGCGTTCTGAAAATACTCAAAGAAAAATGATTTTAATCCTCTTTAAGGACAAGAAACCTCAGTATCTCTATAGAGGTGAAGAGTCTCTGTGAGTTTAAATGTTTCTCCTTCAAAACATTCTGCGCCTCACTTCTTATGCATGCTAGCTCTATTTTATATCACATTCCACCAATGCAATTATTTAAGAAGGTTGCAATGTGGGTGAATTCTTCTATAATCAGAGAGTGAGGAAAGTGTTTCTATGAGCGAATGAAACTCTAGAAGCAAAAATTTTAACTACTCAAAAATGAATTTGTATTTGATATGGTAAGCCACACAAAAACTTGCTCTCCTATCACCATAGCAAAATAAAAAGACAAATGACAAATTAGGACAAAAATTATCTGCAATTTATACTATAGACAATGATTAATGCCTTTCAGACACAAAAAGTTTCTAAAAATAGAGAAGAAATCAATCAATAATAATAGAATAATGGACGGAAAAATAAATAAATGTATATGGCTCTCAAATATATAAAAATATGTTTGGTGTCATCTATACAGAGATAAATTGAAAATCATTAAGGCAGTATTTTATCTAATAGATTGGCAAAATTTTAAATATTATTATCTGTAGGTGGTACAAAATTTAGAGTCTATAGTGAAATTAACCTACTTTTATAAACAAATAAGTGTCTAGGACAGTGGTTCTCAACTATCCTAATGCCACAGGCCTGTGGGTCACGATGCACAGGAGAACGGCTGGCCTAGGAGATAGACAGTGAGTGAGAGATTGAAGAAAATAAAAGAAATTTAAGAAGTATTTCAATCATTTGCAAAATATGAAACTTATTTGGGTCTTGATTTGAAAAACAGTTGAAAACATTTATAAAACAAGAGGGAAAATTTGAACACTAATCAGATGATTATGAAAATAAATTATTGGTAAAATTTATGTGAAGCAATGGTATGGCTATTTTGGTTATTCTTTAAGTTTTTATATTTTAAAGAGAGACACTGACATAGGTAAAATTACATGATATTGACCTTTGCCTCAGAATAGTCAAAGGCAGGCAGGCAGCAGGAGAAGAGATGGAGTTTATAAAATAAAATTGACTGTGAATTGTGATAACTCAATTATTTAAATCTCTACATTTGAATACTGTTGAAATGTTCCAAAATAAAAAGTTTTTAAGAGTGTCAAAGCAATATGTGTTGAAAATAAATGTAATTGTAGGTATAGTGTACATCAAAATATTTTAATTGAAAAAGAAAAGGCACCATCTGTACCAAAGTCTGAAAATCTGAAAACAGCAAGGTTTACTTTTTAGGATTGTGCTATAAGCAATTTCTAGCTCCTGTTTTTTCATGTCCCCAGTCATTTGCCTTCCCAAATAGTCTCCCAAGGTATTCTCTTTCTGTCCTCCATTTCGCTCTACAAATTCTTCCTTCTTCTGTGCTTACTTTACTCTGGCTCTCCACCAACCTCTCTCTCAGCAACCACTCCAACAAACTAAAAGATATTTTAATACACAATAATTAAGCTTTATTTCCTTTTCTGTCTTCCTCTGAGAACAATCTTCTGACACACATATTGACTGTAAAATTACTTTCAAGAAGTTCCTTTTTAGGAAATCTTCCCCTGAAATTTCATTCAATCCACTTGTGCTATAAAAGTGGACATTGATTTATTTATGATTGATTGATTTCTTTTGAGACAGAGCCCCAAGCTGTCCCCCTGGATAGAGTGCTGTGGCATCACAGCTCACAGCAACCTGGAATTCCCGGGCTCAAGCGAGTCTCCTGCCTCTGCCTCCCAAGTAGCTGGGACTACAGGCACCCGCCACAATGCCTGGACATTTTTTGGTTGCAGCCATCATTGTTGTTTGGTAGACCTGGCCTGGATTTGAACCCGCCAGCTCAGGTGTACATGGCTGGCACCTTAGCCCGCTGAGCCACAGGCGCCAAGCCGATTGATTGATTTCTTAAATAGCTGTATAGTCTCAAACATTTTGAGATTTTTATATATTCATTGACTTAAATGGTTCATATGTCAAATAATTAATTTATAAGGATTGAATTGTATTGTTTTTATTAAAATGTTTTTAATGTATAATGATTCATTTAATTTGATGAGAAAAATGTATATATGAGTCATTAATAGTCCTCATATCAAAGTTGAATACATGGGATTCATGTTTCTCCTTAATGACTCAGTGGGGAATGGGGTAAGGGGAGAGCAGACAGAGAGAGAAGGAGGGAGGGGGTGAAGGAAAGAAAACAAAAAAAGAATAGAAAATAGTGACTAATTCTTACATAAACTAAATTCAATTTTGACCAAAGTATATTACTTAAACATTAATTTTTAATTCACCTTGTTAATATGTTGTTTAGGATATTGCATCCTTATTTATAAGAGAAATATGTTTGTAATTTCCCTTTCTATTGTATATAAGATTTGGCATGATCTTTTTTTTGAAATTATCTTTTTCTTTTATTTATAAATATTAATTGTCTATTTTTTTTGAGACTTTGGGAAAAAAAATAAGTTAACTGATGACTCCATACTGATCCTCAGAGTTAAAGCATTCTATAATAGACATACTCTTATTTGACAATGTGAATGTTACTTTCTTTGCATTATTATTATTAATATTGCTTAATATTTCTATGCAGTAATTGTCTGATTTCTTTACTGAATGTACTTATCTTCTTTCATTCTTTTCCAGGTTTTTGTTTCTAGTCCTTATCTTAAACACTGTTATTGTTATTAAATATTATGCCTTTTTAATTCTGTGAAGCCAAAAAGTGGAAACTTGATAAACACATGTATATGTAAAAGTAAGAAAAAAATAAAAATAAACGTATATAAGAAGGTATACGTTACAATATATCATGTAACGTGTTTCCCCAGGCTGTTATCTTCAATAGTTTTCCCCACACTTTCTTTGGAATTTAGGATCTGCAAAGAATTCAAATTAATTAATAAAAAAAGAGCTAACAATCCCTTTTATCACTGGGCAAGAGACATGAATAGAAACTTCTCTAAAGAAGACAGATGAATGGCTAACAAACATATGAAAAAATGCTCATTGTCTCCATCATCAGAGAAATGCAAATCAAAACCACACTGAGATAATCACCTGAACCCAGTGAGAATGGCCCACATCACAAAGTCTCAATGCTGGAGATGGTGGCATGGATATGGAGACAAGGGGATACTTTTACACTGCTGGTGTGACTGCAAACTAATACAACCTCTTTGGAAGGAAGTATGGAGAATCCTTTCAAGGAACTAAAATTAGACCTCCCATTTGATCGTGTAATCCCATTACTGGGCATCCACCCAGAAGGAAAAAAAAATCCTTTTATCATAAGGACACTTGCACTAGACTATTTATCACAGCTCAATTTACAATTGCCAAAATGTGGAAATGACTTAAATGCCCACCAACCCAGGAGTGGATTAATAAGCTGTGGTATGTGCACACCACGAAATATTCTTCAGCCATTAAAGGAGATGGAGACTTTACATCTTCTGTATTCACCTAGAAGGAAGTGGAACACATTATTCTTAGTAAAGCATCACAAGAATGGAAAAGCAAGAATCCAATCCAAGGTGGGGTGTAGAGGAAAGAGGGAGCAGGGTGAGGGGAGGAGGGAGGGGGTTGGGACATCACGGTGTGTGACCCACCTTTTGGGTACAGGACACAATTGTAAGAGGGAATTTACCTAACACATGCAATCAGTATAAACTAATTCTTTGTCCCCTCAATGAATACCAAACAATTAAAAAAAGTTGAAATATATCATGTATAAGAACATTTCTTAAAAATCATTAGAGAAACAACTAAGTATCTTTTCATTAAAAAATCGTCATGTAGCAAGATAACATACAATGAAGTCTTCATTTCTTAAGCTTTAATTCAGAAAGAAATCAATTCAAGTTGTTTGTATTATTTTATTTTCTCAATATGCTTTGAAATCCTTATTAAGAATTTATAACTGGGGGGGGCGCCTGTGGCTCAAGGAGTAGGGCACTAGCCCCATATACCGGAGGTGGTGGGTTCAAACCCAGCCCCAGCTGAAAAAAACACAAATTTCAATGTACTAGAAAACTTTCGAATGATTTTATAATAAGCAATATTTTATAGTGTTCAGAATTATTCCTAACTGCCATATTAAAAGTTATTTCTTATTAAATGACAAAAAATGTTTGAGTCCCAGACAACATATTAGTTTCCCACAATATTGAGGTATAACTTCTTTCCCCTATATCCCTAAGAATCTCTCCTGGCAGAGTCCCATCTCTTTCCTAGAAGTGAGGGGTTTTTTTGTTTTTTGTTTTTTTGTTTTGGAAATAGAACATCATTTACTTAGTTTGAGTTTTGGAAATAGAACATCATTTACTTAGTTTGAGAAAGGGCTTGGTAACTTTCAACTTCTTTCTACTTGAACCCTACATAGTTTGGGTTCTTTTCTAGTGCCTTTTACATGGAAATCTCCAACTTAACGTAAAGGCTCTTGTCATACATTTTAGCCTTGAGGGATATTACTGTGATCTGTTTCTTTTTCCTGTTGTTAAAGTTCATCAGGGAGTTTATTTGCTCTGCTTCCCCCTTCCCTGTATTGCTGGCTACTTATTACCAGCTCCATTCGTCTAAATCCTCCTCTGGCAACAACGTGCCAGCTGCCTACCAAGGATACATCTAAATCTTGGCCCTTGTGTCTATCTGTCATTTGGCCTTTTAAAAATTGTCCTAGTTAAAAGTGTTGTGTAATAAATAGGTTTGCCTCCCTAGGTGCTGTGACTCACCCTCATTAAAGCTGCGGCTGACGCGAAGGACCCTGACTTTTCCTTTCCCTACAGATCAGAAAGGCTGACACCTGTGTACCTTCTCGTGGAGTTGGGAGAGAATATTCTTGTTATTTTACTTAATCCACATTTACGGATCACTTTCTGTGTGCAGGGATCAGGAAAGTGTGATCAAATGTCTTGAAGGAGAAGAAATATCAACTAGCAATGCCATCCTATCATGTTTGGGTCTATTATGAACAATCTGAAATCCAAAAATATTTTAAGAGTTTGCATCTTAGAACTTCCTCTCCCTGTTTATTCTTGGCTTTTAACAATCCTGAGCACAGTATGTATTTTAGTTGCTTTTACTTTTCTGTCAAGTTCTACCACACCTGCACCCCCTATCAGCTGCTGCTTATTTCTTTGCAAACCCCCCCCCCAAATTTGCTTCTGCATAGATTTTGTTTTCCTACATTTGTTCACATAGAAGCATATAAATAGTGTATGGCTGTACTTGACTTTTTAGAAATTATAAATTTTTAAGCATTAGCCTACCAATTTTAGATAACTACCTCTATTGCTTGATTTAGAACTTATGTGAGTAACTTATGTGAGTAACTTACTTTGTAAAGTACTGACATGTGTTTCAGGGAGAAGTTCTGTGAGAAATTTGCTCTTATTCCTTTGTTCTGTGTTTTCCTATGATGTGTTATACAGCTTGTCCCAGTAAACTTTCAAAGGCGTCGTGTATATATTGTATATGAATAAGCCAAAAAATGACTAGTATTGTTAAAAATTAGTACAGTAAAGACACAGTATTGTACTTTTATTTGGAAAAGCAGGGTTCTTGGTTTTTTTTTTTTTTAATTCACCATGAGTAAAATCAACTTACTAGTAGGTTTTGCTTGTTTGTTTGATTACTTAGGTAAATGTCTCCACCTTAAAAACAGAAATAGCACAGGATTTACTGTTTGAGAATGGACTTAGTAACTTTCTACTTGAGCCCTTCCAAACACAACAGCAACATTATTCCACATAGTTGCTTTATTGGTCAATGTTTTAAGGACAAATTATTCATTGAAGTAGTTTTCAGTAATTCCAGGCTGTCATCTTCCAGTTGTTACATGTCAAGGTAATCTAATACAGACCGATCTTCCTGAAAGGAGAGCAGAGGGGCTGACTGACGGTTTGCCTCAACGGCCCAGCTCGTAGACTCAGAGGGAAAAATTACAGGTTTCTAAATATGTACACGAGGGAGAAGACAAAATACGTAAGTAAGGGAAATTCTAAATTATAGCTTTACATGTTATAGGTCAGGGTTCCTTAATAGAAAGTTTTACTTGTGGTTCAGAGATTTGTTCTGTCCATTAGTTTGACTCTTAGAAACATTATTCTTTTAAAATAGAAAATTTGAAAAAAATTCAGTGTGAGTTTTGCCATATATTTTGCATAATAATGAGTATTTCATCAGAAAGAGAATTGGCCAAAATTTTGGCAGAGTTTCTCAAAATGCTTTCCTAGGATCCCTGGAAAATTTGGAAGCAGGAAGAGCACACATTTTCAAGGGCAAAATTTCCACCAAAACATATTTGAGCTGGGCGTGGTGGCTCATGCCTATAATCTTAGCACTCTGAGAGGCTGAGGTGGGTGCATTGCCTGAGCTCATGGGTTAGAGACAAGCATGTGCTGAAGTGAGACCTCATCTCTAAAAATAGCCAGGCATTGTGGTGGGTGCCTATAATTCCAGCTACTTGGGAGGCCGAGGCAAGAGAATAGCTTGAACCCAAGAGTTTGAGGTTGCTGTGAGCTGTGAT